>ML994657.1:653489-803551 GCA_010093925.1 Zopfia rhizophila CBS 207.26 | reverse complement strand
AAATTAATGATAAAATATTAAGTAAAATACTAATAAAGCTAAATCTCTACTACTTAGCCATATATCTTTCTTCAGCCTAATAGATATTAGTAGGTATTAGTAGAGAATTAATTTTAGTTATACTACTTACTACTAAATTTACTTATAAGTTTTTAAATAAGTTCTTATCTCTACTCTAAAGCACTACTTAGGCCCTTAAGTTAAGAATGTGGTATATATAGCATAACTAATAGTAAAATATACAGAAATTAAACTTATTACTAAGAATCTAAATTATAGAGTTATTATTACTAGTGTTATTAAGTATAAAATAGCTTAAACACTATTTATTAATTTAAAAAGTTTTTAGTATAGAGCTTACTATTAAAGTAATGTTTTTACTAGAGTATTAACTATATAGCTAAAAAAGACTAAGAAAATAGTTCTAAATCTTTTTTTTATATTAATATAGTATATATATATTCCTGTAAAAGCTTACCTGCCACTAATTATAGTCTAATTATTAAAACTAATATATATAAAAGTTTTTAACTTTTTAAGGTGTTTAATAATAGAGGGGATATAAGTATTATACTTAGTAATTATATAATTATAAAGGCTTTAGTAGTTTTTCTAGAGGGTACTTTTAGCTAAAGAACTAGCTACCTTTATTATAGCTTAAAAAATAGATATTTTAATTACTTAAAGAGCCTAGTTATTGCTAATTACCTAGTTCTATATAGTATTAAGAAACTTTAAGTAGGAGAAATTACCTATAATCTTATTAACTATCTCTTAAGAAATTTTAATTCTTTTATTTTATATACTTATAAGTAGAAAGCTTTAGCTATAAGAATATTTAGTATTAATTCTACCGTTACTATTATAACTATAACTAGTAGTATTTACTTTAAGATAGTTATATATAGAGGTAGTGACTTTACTAACTATATACTTACCACTTAGCCTTTTATACTAATAGTAGTATTTATATAACTAAAATAGCTTATTCTGTTTCTTGTGCTAAATATGGTAACTATAGTTATAAATCTAGCTTAATTTACCCCACTTATGCTTATACGGAGACTTTAAGAGATATAATACTCTTAACTAATTAAGACCTTAATACTAGTCCTTTTCTGCTTTATTTATAATCTTATTTATATTAGGTAAATTACTAGCAGTATAGTCAGCAAGGGCAGATTCAGGTTTCTAGAGTAATTTTTAGTAGTTTTCTAGTTAAACTTATTATTAAAAGGCATTTTCAAGGTTGCAGTTCATTATACAATAATAGATTTAATGAAAACTAATAAGGGTGTAGCTATAGAGTAGTAGATTACTCAACAAGAAGAGGCTCTAGTTGATGCCAGGTTCTCTGGGTGAACCTCGGAAGGGCTAAATTAGCGCTTCAGAAGGGGTTCCTCCGAGCTCCGCGGCACCTACCCGGCAACTTAGTGCATCTCTCGGAGATCACCCCGAGATCCCCCCTCGAGCTATCCACACCAATCTCATCAAGTTCATATCAAGCAAGTCAAGCAAGTCGAGGCTTCCGACTTGACTTGCTTGATAAAATCTAGCTCTCCGACTTGACTTGACTTGCTTGATTTGTAATCAAGTAAGTCAAGCAAGTTGTCAAGTTGACTTGCTTGTTAGCAACTCTGGGTGGACCATCAGAGCAAGACTGATGACTTGGATTGAAGGACCGAATGGACCACTCCCAGCCGAGATGATCGAGATGTTCCCCAATGCTCCTCTCATTAAACGCCCTGGAGAGATCAATGCGTTTGACAACGAAGAGTTCAGAAATGCGATTGCAGCAACCGGGAAGAAGCAAGTCATTCTCGCGGGGATCTTGACAGACGTCTGTGAGTCTAAACCTTTTCCTACTACTACCACTTCGGCCGAGATTAACATTACCATCTTGAGGCACTGCTTTTGCTGCGCTCTCTCTTCGCGAAGCCGGCTATTCCGTTTGGGCCAATATTGAGGCGTCTGGCACTACCAACGAAATGGTGCGCGACGCGTCGAACCAGCGCATGAGAGACGCGGGAGTTCACACCGTATCCTGGTTTGCTATTTGCGGCGAGCTCATGCGCGACTGGCGCACCCCCCCAACTGGGATGCCAGTATTTACCCTGTTCGACAGGTTTAATCCGGCGATCGGCATGTTGGCCCGTGGCCATGTGTCAGCAATCCAGAACGGGAGCATTGTGCAGGGCATGGAGGTGCTGCCAGTGATTGACAAGAAAGTACAATAGAATTTATCGGAACTCAGAATCAATCTGGTATCGTGAATGAGACAGTTACGTTGAAATCCTTCGGCTCGCTGTTACCGCTGTATGTAGTGATAGTGTCATAAAAGCCTTAGTTGCCCGCGCCCTGATCTTTCGCAAGCCCTTGCCGATAACAATTGATGGTGCTATACCCGCATACCTGCCCCAGGATGTTAGAACCATTATCTGGTCATGGTCACTGCAATGGTGATTGGTGTGGCATAAATCCTGTCCGCAGAACAAGTTCCAGCCTGCGTTAGATGAGTAGTGATTGCTGGGGCGGCCGCTCACTCAAGATTTCGCTATACCATTTCCCGTAGTACATTAGAATCCGCCTGGTTCCTCGACGTGCTTGCATCAATGCACGTTCTCTTGTATCATGTCGACAATCACCGCGTAGTCCTCCTGCTACGACAAACCGCTCACGATCGCGAATGCCAACTATGCGCTCGACACCCCTCACCTGGCTCGGAACAGCACCGCTGTGAATAGCATACTTGCTCGCCTGTTCCTCGCTCATCCCAAAATGGTCCGGAATTTCTCTTCGTCACCGCCAAACTTGCAATGCAGATACCAAGTACTTTAGCCCCATCTGAGAACACTATTCCTCTTCCCCTGAACCCAGATCTCGTTTTCAGGGTTTGGCGCTGAGCCTATGTCCCACTGAAACAGGACCTGGCCGCTGTTTGCGAGAGAAATAGATACCAACGTCGGCGCCTTGATGCCAAAGGAAGAAGCCTTGCCTACAGGAGACGCCCAAGCTTCAGAGCATCCTCGGCCGTGAAATACTCAAAGGGCGTGTATGGTGAGCATCCTACGCTGTCCTACGCCCTAATGTAGGATAGTTTGAAGGATCCTACGCATTACTGTATGGTGAATTTGCTACTGGTCTTCAGGGCGTGGGAGGATTTATAGGCGTAGGATATAAATAAAAGACAGCTGTTCTGCGCTAGTAAGATAGTGTAGATTCATCCTACGTGTAGGATAATTCGCTCATTTTATCAACCACGCCCTGAGGTGTGTTAGGAAGGATTAGGTAATGATGTTATGTAATCATTTCTTGGCGCGCTAGTGCCTTGTAGATAGCTCCCCTCTTGCCCCACTTCCTGGAGGGCAGATACAATACACACTTTATATGCACTCGTTTGCTCTCTTGGTCCTACTTCTGGCCCAGCCCTTACAAGGTGGAGGATAGAGCGTAAGACGTAGGATACGTTCAAGGTATCACAACGGCGATGATAGGCATTGCGATAGGCATCTCACGATGATGGGCATCTGCTGGTGTCTCTCAAAAATGAGCTAAAACATGAGCTGAGAGATGAGACTTCGAAGGTCTTCACGAGGGGTTATATGTACGCTGGTAGGCTGGTGGATGTATGACGATATGTTGAGGATCTATAGCTAAATGGCTTGTTGGAAGACAGGCAGCAGGGCAAGTAACATAATGGATTGCATGAGCAAGAAGATGCTCAGAAGGGTGGCAAGGACTGAAATATATACACATCTCCCAAGCAGGCAGCAATACCAATGAGTTATCCAAGACCCTAGCAGAGTCATGCCAAGACGTCTGAGCAGTGGAAGCCTTGTAATGCGCTAATGTGTGCTAACACTCTCCCTCAAGGCAAGCACAGCGCAGGAGGTATAAAGTAAAGTAAAAAGGAAATAGCAAGAACAAATGGGTGGATTAAGTCCCAGACAATATTGCAGTATAGCAATAATCCAGCAGAAGTTATCAGTGTCTCTTGAAAGCAGCCAGAAATAACAGAAATATAACAATCAGTAATGCTCTCTCTAGCTAAGCAGGGTAGTGAGCAAAAAGCAGTAGATCACATCACTCTCCCTAGTTGATATGGTAGTTAAGAATAGATTAAAAAGCGGAAAGTAGAGCACATTATTCTCCCCAGTTGATATAGTAAAGTAGAGTAGTGAGCGAACAATAGAGCACATCGCTCTTCCTGGTTAATATAGTAGTTAAAATAGAGTAGTAAGTAAACAATAGAGCACATCACTCTCCCCGGTTGATATAGTAGTTAAAGTAGATCTAAAAGCGAGATAGTAGAGTACTAAGAGTCTTAACCCTATTAAGTATTACTCTCCCTGAAGAAGTAGGGTAGTAAGCAGAAAAGTAGAGCATATTACTCTTCCTAATTAATACAATTATTAAAGCAGATTTAAAAGTAAGATAGTAGAGTACTAAGGGTCTTAACCCTATTAAGTATTGCTCTTTCTAAAGAAGCAGGGTAGTAAGTAGTAAGTAGAGTACTAAGGGTCTTAACCTTATTAAGTATTGCTCTTCTTAAAGAAGCAGGGCAGTAAGTAGTAAGTAAAGCACTAAGGGTCTTAACCCTATTAATAATGGGTTTAAGAAAAGGGATTAATATCCTCCTAAGGTAACTCATAAAGCAGTAATTGTTCTACTAGCTTAATTCTTCTTCTTAATTATTCTCTTCCTCTTCTTTCTTGTGGTAACGATCCTTGGGGTGACCTTTCTTTTTATAGTATCCACAGGTAATATCTTTCCAGTAATTTTCTTTTATGTGATTTTTTTTCTTACACTTTTTACATGTCTTTGCTCAGAGTTGCTAACAATCAATTCAATCAATTATCACGGCGCCAATTGAATTGATTGATCAAAAATGGGGTCGTCAATTGGATTGATTGATTGATTCGAAAAAATAGGCCCAATTGAATTGGAAATTGATTGATTGATTGATTAGATCTATTGCGGAGTACATCTTAGAGGTTACCTGATTAGGAAATTTGCCTATTCGTCCGAATCCCATTCGCAGAGCTTGTATACTTACTCGATAGTCTCTAGAGAGAGTTCTGGGGCGTTATAGAGCTCTGTTGGGCGCTTGAATCCTGCCTCCAGCCAACATCTCACACACTAGATGGCCGATAGTAATTGTGGAGAGAGCTTTGCCCGACGAGGCTCTAGAAGGTCGCTAATCTCAGAGAACTGCCTCTTGTATTCGCAGCTTAAGGCAGGGATCGATAGGACATCTAGAGCGAGCTAGGAGAGCTTTAGATACTTATGGCAATAGGCAATCCAGTAGGAGATAGGACTAATAGAAAATAGGTGGTCCTAGGGTAGATTTGGCTCCTCCTTCTTCCAGTGCGTAAATTCATCGCTCTGCTCCTTACTAGAGTCAAGAGAAGTAGGATTAGCGTACTAATCAATCTGCTCTTAGAGATTTAAAGCAATCTTAGCCTTCTTCTGGATTGGTGTTAATGGCTTGCCTAGCTCGCCTTTGTACTCACTCCAGAGCTCCTGGAACTAAGTATCTGAACTCTTAATCCACTCTGGGTGCTTCCTCCAGGAGTTATCGCAGTAAAGCTTATAGTACGGGTGGAGAATAGTTGCGGCGTAGTACACAAGCAAATCGTTAAGTTTCTCATAGTATTTCTGAAGCTTGTTCCATTCTGCTTGAACGTTGATCACTAGGTGATCCTCTAGGGCATCTGCCTTATTAAAATCAACAGAGCCGTACTGCTCAGATAGATTCTCATAGGCCTTTAGGATTGCTTTAAAAGTTAGGATAACCTTATGGATTGTACCAAACCGGCCAGAAGCTTCTCTGCCTTTGAGCCTTAAAGTAGCCTCTTTAAGAGGCTTAAGCACTTAGATGTACTAGGTAATAACCGCCTAGTCCTAAGAGGTGAGGCCGTCGGATATCATCCAGTAAGACACGTTATAGAGCTTTAATCCTCTCGCTCGCTGATAGACCTCATTAGTTCGAGTTCTCTTAATATGATACTACATATAGGCGTTGAGAGCCTCTGGTATCTCAGTAGCTCTCTTAAAGGCAGCGTAAAAGAAGTTCTATCTAGTAATAACTAGCTTAATAACCTCCTTTAGTGTAAAGGCCTGCTAGCTGTCAGGTAGGACTACTTCAGTCTTCTAAAAACTCCAAATAAGATCATACTATAGAGGCGTATGGATGTAATTAAGAACGTTAATAAGTACTTTAAGAGGCTTTTATTTTTGTTATTCTTATAGGAACTATTCCTCCACCTTTTTCTACGCCTACTTATTATTAAAAGAGTCTTTATTAACTCTAAAGATAATTATTTAGCTAATAAGATTAATAATATAGGGACTGTAGTAGAGGCGTCGGCGCTTAGGATTAAAGCTATACTTATTAATAATTAATTTAACTACTATATTATTTAGGCTAGTGTTGTTAAGTATGAAGTAACTAAGCTTAGTAAAAAAGATACTAAACTTTTTAAAAATCTAGTATACTATCTTAGCAATCCTCTCTCCACTATATAAGCTAAAGAGTTAAGGTAGTGTAATAAATAGATTTTTAATCTAGCTATTTATATTAATATAGTAAGTTACTATGCTATAGAAGGCCTTCTTACCACTCTTAGCTATCTATCCATTAAAGAAGATATGGATTTTTATAAGAGACTAATCTAGTTCTTTATATACTTTTAGAAGGAAATAGTTAAATAGCTATAGAATATACTAGATAACGCTCTAGTAATTCTTCCAGAAGGTATTAGAGGCCTTAAGGTTAGCTACTTCTATTAAAGCTTTAAAGACTAAAGTCTTAAGCTTATATAAAGAGTAATTATTTTTAAGTAGCTAGCTTATAATAGCTAGTTTAAAGCTCTATTAATTAAAGTTACTAAAAGTATTATTTATATCTTATAGGATTTTAATTCTATTTATAGTAAAACCTACTAGTGTTTTCTAGCCAGCTTCAAGGCGAGTTTTTAGTATCTTAAATAAAGTATAATTATAGCTATATTAATTACCCTATAGGTGAGCTGTAGTAGTTAAAGTAGAATAAATAATATTATATTTATTTTACCTACTAACGTTAATTACCTTACGTTAATAGTAATACCTATATATAAAATAAATATAATTCAGGTTACTGCGTAAATATATCTAATACCTATATTAATAAATCTAGCTTTTTTTATATCTTTAGATATATAAAGGCTTTATAAACTCTAGTAAATACATTTAATTTATTCTATTAAAATTATTTTTAAATCTCTTATTAAAATCGTTGTCAGATTGTTCGTATGGTACGGCGTTTAAGAATAAAATAGTATTAATAAATTTTAAAAATATATTTAGTTTCTACTAGCTTATAATATCATATAGCTCCTATTTAAAGATTTATAACTTAAATATATAAACTAAGCTTTTACGCTTCTGTTTAAAGGATTTAGTAGACTTCTTAAACTATATAAATATTTATTTAGGTCATGTTTAGGTGCATGAGTGTTAGAATTTTAAGTAATTAAAAATAATTTAAATATAAGAAACTCTTAATCTAATTTTATTATATCTAATTAAGAAGGCCCTCTTAGGGGTAATCTCTTTATAATACTAAAAAATTACTTATATAAAGCATCTATACCTACTTTTATAGCCTTATATAACTAATTAATTAATTAATTAATTAATTAATTAATTTACAGCTCTCTAATTAAATTAATTGGAAAAAATCTAGGTTAGCAATTAGATTAATTAATTAGATTAAATCAATCAATTACTAATTAATTAATTAATTATAATTAATTATTAGTAAGTCTGTTTTTGTTAATGTAGTAAAAGTAGTTAAAAAAGCTTATTTATATTAAGAAATAAGCTTTTCTTACTTTAGCTAGCTAATAATTTCTTTAAAGCTAAGCTTTTTAATTCTAGTTTCTCATTTTCACTATTAGAAGCTAGTATAGTATGTTCTAAGATAATAAACTAATAGGGCTTATATAAGAAAGTTAAGACTAATCTATTAACATTAAATCTCGTTTTAAGTATTAGTAAACTATTTAGTGTACTTCTTTATAATTTCTATAGAAATATATATAGTTATCTAAAGCCTCTTAGTAATAAAGTAGTTCTTAACTTTTAAAGATGTTTTATAAAGCTTATTAAGAGTTACTATAGCCTTACAGGCTAATTTTATACTTTAGATCTTATTAATAGGTTTATTTTTATAGTATATTAAGATATAGTAGAGCGCTTCGTTATTCTTTAGATAATACTTAAATTCATTATTTTTATTATTATTATTATTATTAAATAGAAGAGTAGAATAGTTAGATTTTTTCTTACTTATAGTTAGTAGTTTATTTCTCTTTTTAGGAATAAATTTAACTACAGGCTAGGTTTTCTTTGTGATTATAAATATCTTTAGTTACGTATACTACTACGGAAGCGCCTATCAAAAGTTTCTGCCCATGCTAAAAAAGCCACTTTTCTTGGCACACCTTGGCATCGCCTTTTTGCAAATTTTCTCTCTATTCATCTCTTATTTATCTCATTATGGCTCTAAATACTGATATAGCAACGTGCGCGTTGGTAGTCGCTTTAAAATCACCTTTTAGAGGCAAAACGATTCCTGAAATCGTTGAAAAAACCGGTCTCTTAAAGCGGACGATCAACGATATCTACGCCTGAGTGATTCAGCGGGGTTTTGACTCTAACCACATCCCACTTGTTATTAAAGATGAATACCTTCAAGATGCTCCCCGTTCTGGACGTCTAACGAAACAGACTGAGGACGTTAAGTAGGTAATTACTATAAAAGTACGCTATGATTGATACGGATGAGAGAGGACGTGTGCTGATCTTGCTGGTAAGCTTAGCCAATAAGGTACTACCATCTCGCCTATGACGGTATGGCGATGTCTAAAGGCTCTTGGTTTTAACAAGACGAAACCGACGCGGAAGCTTAGACTAATGAATAAGATGAAGGAAGAGTGATTATAATGGTGTCTAGCGCATAAAGATTGGACGCTTGAAGACTGGAAGAACGTAATCTGGTCAGATGAAACGGCTGTCGTGTTACTCTATTAGAGGGGAGGCTATCGGATATGGCGAACTTCAGACGAGGCTTTCGTCTGAAGCTGTATCCGTGAGCGTTAGAAAGGATACTTAGAGTTTATGTTCTAGGGCTATTTTACGTACGATCGAAAAGGCCCTTGTTATTATTAGTTGCCTGAGACAAAAAAAGAAAAAGATGAAGTAGAAAAAGTTCTAAAAGAGATGAATGAGACTCTTAAGCCGATAATGCGAGAGCAGTGGGAGCTAGAGACGGGAATGAGACGGCTAGGTCTAAGAGCAAAAGGTGGTCGAAAGCCTATCTAGAGATGGAATTAAAAGAATGGAAAGCTAACTCGTCGAACTGGTAACGGAGTTGATTGGTATAGGTATCAGACAAAAGTGTTAATACCTAAGCTTATTCCCTTTACAAAAGAGTGTCTAAAGGATCGTCTAAATATGGTAGTTTAAGAGGATAAGGCACCTGCTTATGCTCACGTCGCTTAGCAAAGGGTATATAGCCTGTATCAGATTAAGTGGCTTCTTTGGTGTGGTAACTCTCCAGACCTAAATACTATCAAGCCATGTTAGTACTGGATAAAGAGAGAGATGATAAAGAGGGGTGCCCCAAAAAGTCGCGCAGAAGCAATCTGAGTCTGGGAAAAGTGCTGGAAAGAGCTTTCACAGGAGAGAATTCAGATGTGGATTAAGAGGATAATGAGGCATATTAAATTAATTATTGAGTTAGAAGGTGGGAACGAGTATAAGGAGGGAAGGGAACATGTATGACGTACTTATTAGCCTAATCAGGTAATTGGACGCGCTAAGTATTGTGGCTTTTCTTGGGCTTGGCGTGGGCAGAAACTTTTGATAGGCGCTTCTATATAGACTATTAAAACTATTCTTAAGCTTTAGAACGCCAGTCTCTTTAGCTATTTTTAAGTAAGTATATTAAATTAAATAAAAGAGATTATGTCTTAGCAAATAGATAGTAATTAAGATAAGCTTTAAAGATAATTCATAAACCGTATTAGAATTAATAAGGAGAAAATAAGGATTAATAAAAAAAAATTAGCTATAATGCTATTTACAGTTTATTAATATAAAATAAGAATAAAAAGACATTAGGATAGGTAGATAGGCAGTAAGTAAATAAGTAAATAAATAGAAATAAATTAATAAAGTAACTATCTTATAGCTAGACGGGTAATTTAGATAAGGTTAAATTTTTTAAAATAACTCTAGACTCATAACCTGTTAGAAAACAGGCAGTAAGGCAAGTAATATAATAGATTATATAAATAAGAAAATACTTAGAAGGGTAGTAAGGACTAAAATATATATATATATTAGTATAGTAATCTCGCTATATTAGAAATACGTAAATGTCTGGATATGAATGCACTAGAACAAATTATTAAGAGGTTATATAATTAGAAACATGTATATATAAATACAGTCTCTATAGCTTCAGGTAATTTAATTAATTAAATACAATTATTTCTTTAAAGATAATATTTATGAGAACTTTATGCTGCTAAATATAACCTTTATAAGGTTATAAGCTTAGCTAGTAAATCTTATATATTACTTATTTTTATAACCTAATCTAAATTATCTATCAATTAAATCCTCACGGCTGTTAAAAATAATAAAAGAGACTAGAATACTAAAGCTTAAAAAAGCTATAAATCTTATTATATAGTTATTTAAACTTAAAAAGTATATAATAGCAAAAAGTACATAAGACGCAGTTAAATTTATTCTGTATAAATAAAGTACTTAGTAAATAACTTCTCTAGTAATCCTATATTAAAGCAATAATAGAACGTCTATTACTTTTAATAATTTATTAGTTAAAGAGATAATTAAGATAAAGATACTCTCACCTAAATAAACAGAAACTAATCTAGAAAAGAAGCTAAAATTCGGTAACACAAGTAACTACTAAGACTTTAACTTTGCCTTAGAATTTATAAAAGACTAAGATAACTAGATACTACATCCTAATAATAACAAAACAATTAATAATATTATAATCTATTATAAGGATGTATTAGCATAAAAGGTTAATAGAATTCTAGTAGCTTAATAAGTCATTAACACCCTTATTAAGTACTATAAGATTAATACTAAACTATAGAAGTATTTAGTTACTAAGTAGATTTAGACTATAACGTATGTTTCATATAAAGACATAAAAGACTATACTAATAAATTTAGAATTCTTATCTAAGACATTGTATAGTAAAAGATCATAATTGACTTTATACTTAAGTATATAATAATCTATAATCTTGGAACGTACTTTATGTCCTTTTAAGAACGAAAACGTGATATAAGTATTAAATCACTTTTATATAATACTCTTATAAGTTAATTCTATAATAAAGAGCTTATAAATAAATCTTAATCTAAAGCTACTTCACATATAATAAAAAGTAAGAAGTAAAGTTAAAGTAGATTACTTAGTATAAGTAAAGAACATAAGTTAAAGACTTACCTATAGTATAAAAGAGAAGGTAAGAAAGAAGAAAACTGCTAGTTTAAGCACCCAGAAAAGGCTACAGATAGCTAGCGTAAGAAGTAATAGAATCTTTAAAAAAATAAAGATAGTAAAGTAATATAGCTTACTCTAACTAATACTCTGACTAATACCTTTCTAAGTTTTTTTACCTACAGTGATAAAAGCAAGACAACGTATGACACTTTAGTAAAGGTTAATGTCTGTAATAATTACGCCTGGTTTACTAAGATGCATGCCGCTAGTAGAGCCCTAAACGGAACTAGAGAAACCGTACAAATTTTACGCAAAGGAACGATACGGCTTCCATGTCAGCTTCGGAACGGCAAAACTTTCTTCCATACTATCAAAGATGTTTGGTATTACCTAGATAGCTCTATTAACATCTTGTCAGCCATGAGAATGAAACGTGGGGGCTATACTCTTGATTGGAAAGACAAAGAAATCAAAAATTAAAAAGGCAACGAAGTAGCTATAGCGTATGAAGAAGATGGAATCGTTCTTGTACATACAGCAAAGACAGCAAAGATGGACCCGTACATGGCACTGGCCACAAAGCCATCGCTAACTAAGAAGGTGTCAGCAGAGCAGCTCCATCGAATGATAGGACACATGGGATACAGCAACCTCATGAAGCTTATGAAGAACACTACTGGACTGAAGCTAAAGAGCTATCGCCATGGCACCTGCACATGCTGCCTAGAATCTAAGCTTCGGAAACGACCGTTTGGCGAAAGACAGTGCGCAAAGCGAGAAGGAGAGATTCTCTATCTAGACCTCGTACTGCTGATCAAACCAGAAGGATACAATCAAAAGTGTGGATATATCTCCATGACTGATGATTACACTACCGGCATGGAAATAGGACTTATTCGCTCTAAGGACGAAGCTCCAAATCACGTGAAAGAGCTACAAGCTCGCCGGAAAGCACAAGGGAAAGCCCCTATTGCGTACATTTTCTCAGACCGAGATTCTGTATTTATGAGTCAAGACTTTGAAGAATGGATGAAGGAAGAAGGGATTACTCACCGACCAACGGTGCACGACACTCCACAAGAGAATGGACTTGCTGAGATAACCCAATTCCACCTCCATGAGAAAGCAACATCAATGCTGGCAGATCGGAACCTTCCAAAGTTTCTCTGGCCACTAGCAATCAAATATGCTGCCGAGCTGAAAAACAGAAGCCCAGCACGAAGACTTAATGGCAAAACGCCGTACGAAGTCGTCAACGGATGCAAACCGGATCTTTCCAAAATTCTAATATTCGGAATTGTTGTGTACTATCAGAACAGCTAAAAGGCTCAATCTGAAAAGATTACACTACGCGGAATTAGAGGGAGATTTGTAGGATTTGCAGACAGATTTAATGGATTAATCATTAAAGTCTGGAAAGAAGGGACACACCAGGTTATAGAGGAACGAAATTTCGAATCTGATGAAGACTGTGAACTGTACAACGGGCATCAATTTACAGATGAAGAAGAACTTGACTTTGGAGAGAAAGCATGGTAATCTTTAATAGGAACTCATAGCTAATTATCAGATTATCTATCTAACCTGTACCCTGAACCAGCAATTAACAGTTAAAGGACTACGCGATAAGAGGTGTATGAATTTACAGTCAAAATCATCGAGCAGAGCCTATCTCATGAGAGGGAGCTGGATAGGCCGCATGAGCTGAGCCCTGTACTATTAGAGGGAGACACTCAATACAGTAGAGAGCGTACGCAAAGTGTGATTCATGTCAGGCCGCGAACGATCGAAAACGCTGAAAGAGAAGCACAACAAGATGCTGTAACAAGCCCTGAGACAGAATTACTGATCTAGGAGCCACCCTCTTTAACGAAACTACCACGGCAATCGACACGCAACAATAGAGGACAACCATCTCTCAAATTCCATGATGAGTATGGATATGCAACCTTAACAAAGCCAGTGACAGCAGAAGCCGCAGTAAGCGTACGGAAGGCGATTGCACTTACTGGAGCCTCTAACGAGCATTTCTACACGCTGTACACAGCAATACTTGACGAAATTAACCACGCCTATTAAAGCTTCTACTCATACCTTGATGACGCCCTAGAGCACGCTTCGATCGTAGCTAATACAGGTATCTACAAGGAGCTAGGTCTGAATGACCCAGAGCCGAAATCATTCGCAGAAGCAATGAAACGGCTAGATAGCACGAAATGGAAAGAAGCAACAGACATTGAGATGCAACAGCATTAAGAGAATGGGACATTTAAACTTGTCGAATTACCCACAGGGCGTACAGCACTAGATGGAAAGTGGGTGTTCAAAGTTAAAAGAGGAGCCGACAATCAGATTACCAAGTATAAGGCTAGATTCATAGGAAAAGGATTTATGCAGCAATTTGGCATTAATTACGACTAGACATATGCTGGAGTTGTACGAGCATCTTTGGTATGAACGATATTTACACTAGCAGCACTGTTTGACCACGACATCATACAGCTTGACTTTGTGACAGCATACCTTAATTTAGACCTCAACAAAGAAATCTACGTTAAATAAGCACCTGGTTACATTTAAAAGAGCAAGGAATATCTTGTCTATAGAGTTAAGAAAGGCCTGTATAGACTGAAACAATCGGCACGTAAGTAGGCAAAACGGCTTATAAGCTTTCTCATTAAAATCAGATTCAGGCCACTTACGGCAGACAATAATGTCTTTATTAAAGGCACTATCCGCACGGGACTTATGATTATAGTTTATGTGAATAATGTTAAGCTAATTAGCAGTAATAAGCCAGCCATAAAGTAAGTTATTAATTAGCTAAGTAAGGAATTTAAGATGATTAATCTAGGAGACATTAGGCACTACCTTAGAATAGAAATTAAATATAATTATAGTATAAAGACAATTACGCTTAGCTAATGAGTATATATTAAAAGAATTCTTAATAAATATAGGTATAGTAAGTATAGATGTAGGGTAAAAACGCTAATAGTAATAAGTTAACGCCTTAAACTATTTAACGGCATTACTACTAAAGCTTTAAAACAAGAATTTGCCGCCTAATTAGGATTAATTATATATACTATAGTTATAATACAGCTAGATATAGTATTTATAGTCTTATCTTTTATATAGTATATAAATAACTCTAGACTTGAGTATTAGTAAGCACTTAAAAGAATCTTCTTCTATTTATATAGTACAATTAATTACTGTATCACGTTTAGTGGAGAAAGTAATAATAAAATTACTAGATATATAAATACTAGCTTTACTAAAGATTTTGTAACTAGATGCTTAATAGGAGTTTATATTTTTACTCTAAATAAAGAACCTATTAGCTGGTCTTCAAAGTGTTAGCTAATAATTACTTTATTAACTATAAAAGTAGAATATATAGCTATGTATTAAGCTATTAGAGAAGCTATCTAGCTTAAATAACTACTTACTAAATTAGAACTTTATTAAGAATCTGTTGAGATTTATGTAGATAATAAAAGCATTATAGCTTTAGATAAGAACCCTAAACTCTATAAGTATAGTAAATATATTAATGTTTAATATTATTATGTATAAGAGTAGGTATAAAATGGATAAATTACTACGCCCTATCTTCTAACAACTAAAATAATTATAGATAGTCTAACTAAAGTATTTAGTCCTAAACTTTACTTTTATTTAGTTAATAGTTATAGACTTAATCCAAGTAGAAAGAGTAGGGGGAGTAGTGATTAAGAAAATATCTAAATTAAAACACTATACTAAGTATCATAATATGAATAAGCTTGAGAGGAAGTATTAGTATAATAATCTTACTATATTAAAAATACATAAATACCTGGATATAGATGCACTAGAATAAATTATTAAGAGATTATATAATTAGGAATATGCACATATAAACACAGTTTCTATAGCTTTAAATAATTTAATTAATTAAATATAATTATTCCTTTAAAGATAATATTTATGAGAACTTTATACTGCTAAATATAACCTTTATAAATATATCTTTTAAGTAGGTAGTAATACTAATAAGTTATTTAAGACCCTAATAAAGTTATACTAAAACGTCTAAGTAATAAAAGTCTTATAATATACTAATATACATTAATATAGCTTAATATCTTATTTATTACTCTAGAATTACCTAAAAGACTGCTTAGATAAGCTATTGTATGTTAAAAATATTCTTATAATTAGAGCTATAAAAAAATTTTATTACTAATATAAGCACTAGAAAAGCTTTTTTTTATACTTTATTTTATATTCTATATATAGAACGTTTACTATACACGCTTAAAGATAGAGAGTTTATTAAATTTTAGATATAAGTTATATACTATTAGTTACCTAATTATTTGTGTATATAGTTCTAATTTTTAGTTAGTATTTAAAAAATCTTATTTTTTATTTTTCTTAATTAACTTCTACTCACTTAGGTGCACTCCGTCTAATAGGATTATATAATTATTTTATTTTATTTAAATATAGAAACTAATAAGTTCTATAGCTCTAGAAGGGCAGAGATATAAGAAAAAATATAATTAAGTAATACTATTAATTCCTTTTTTTATTAATTCTATTATTAATTATTATAATGCTTATAAATCCTCTCTTTAGTATATTTTACTTATTATTTATATAAAATAGCTTTACTTAGTTATTAATTTAAAAAAAATTAAGTTTTTTCTATTTTTTTATGTTTTTTAAAGCTTGCTTAGTAATAAAAGAAATTAGCTCTCAAAAAACTTACGTTTACTTTATAAGATATAATTTTCTATTTCTAATATAACCAGTAAAAGGGCGAAGAGCGTAAGAATTATTATAAAAATCTAATACATAACTTTAAAATACTTAAAAGGTTTTATAAAAAGACTAAGTTTAAAATACTCATACATTATATATCCTCTTTAATTAAAAATTTATATTATAGTAAATAGGGCTTAAGATAAGCCTGTAGCTAGTAAAAAAAAATAATTTACTCTAATATAACTAATTTAAGGCTAGAACTATTAGTAATATTTTCTTACTTATAGTTTAGTATATCTCTATAGTAGAGGTAAAATATAGTATCTATACTATATACTAATAATATACTAATAAAGTAGGTAAGCTTATTTAATTAGGTAATAAAATTATATAATTATTTTTAGTATACTATTACGGACGGTAATAGTAAGGCAGCTGTACTTAAAAAGCTAAAGGAGTTAACCATAATAGCTAATAAAGCTCTAGAATAGAAACATATGTTTAAGCTAGAAAGGAAGAATTGTAAGTAAGTACGAGATATATTAGTATAGACTAAAGTATAAGCTAAGAAGTGAGAATAGAAATACGGAACTATGCCATAGGATTAGAAGTAGTCGCGCACGTGACTAAAAGAGGCTTAGTAGATAAGTACTAATAAAAGAGATAATGCTAAGACTAGACTTATTTTTATTATCTTTTTTAGTAGTATCTAATATACTGCTAGCAGGTATATAATATACGCATAAAGAGTTTCCTATAAATATAAGACATGGAACGGCTTAAGGATATTTATGATTCTTTATAGTTACTCTAAAATCAAGATCTTCTCTCTCAGTTGAGACTTGAACTTGAGTGAATTAGTTTAATAACTATTTTATTAAATCTATTGTATACTCTCTCCCTACCTTGTGATAAAGCATAAACTTTATTCTATTAAACTATTACGAGTTGCCTTAACTTAATGGTACGTTTTATATTAGCAACTCTGCCCTGACTGATTACTTAATGAGTTCTTAGCTCTTTCCGTATTTGGAACAGATAGCCCTAAGTTTAACAGAATAGAGTTTGGTCTTATCGCAAGGTAGTAAGAGGGTGTACAATAGATTTAATAAGATAGTATTAAACTATTTCACTTAAGATTAAGTCTTAACTTTAGAGAGAAGATCTCGATTTTAGAGTAACTATAAAGAATCCAAAATATCTCGGAGCTAGTCTATGCCTCATATTTATAGGAAATCCTTCATACGTACATTGCATACCTTTCTGTAGTATATTAGATACTGCTAGAGGGTGCTAGAGGGTGCTAGAGCTTGAGCGAGCTCGCCTAATCTCTATCTTTCTTACTTGTCTTCTACTTGCTAAGCCTCTACTTGTCACGTGCGCGACTGCTTCTAATCTACTAGCATGGTTCTATATCTCTATTCTTACTTCTTAGCTCGTATCTTAGCCTATGCTAATGCATCTCATGCCTGCTTATAGTTCTTCTTTTCCAGCTTGAACATACGTTTCTACTCTAAAGCTTTATTAGCTGTCGTCGCTAGTTCCCTTAGCTCTTTAGGTGTAGCTATCTTGTTATTACCGTCCGTAACATTATCCCCTTCTTCTAAGTCTTTATCTTGGAAGATAGTTTCTCTCTTTTATAAGCAGTATAAAGGCAGCAGGTCTTCTGCTTGGTGTTCCAAACTATAAGACCCTTAACTTCCTTTTCTTCCTGCCTAGCTTCCTGATGATGACACGTCCTTCATTATCTCTAATACGTGTACACTGTTTAGCTTCTCGGATCTGTAACGAACCCTATTACATGCTGACACCCTGCTTGAACTGTTCCTGTCGAGGCGATAACTACCTTGTGAACCTAAGTTCTGGTTGTTGCTCAGCCTATGCTGGTCGCAATGTGAAGTGTGATCTGGTCGTGTCATAACCTGAATGGGATTGTATTGATTGTGATAAGGAAAAACTTCGCCGCCAGCTCGATTCTCTTGAAGATCAGCGTTCTGAACTTCGTGCTCGCGAGTTGCGACTTCGTCGTGAGTTAGCGAAAGTGGATTCCAAAGAGAAAGAAATGTTTGATCGAGAGATGGCCTCAATTCGTGAAGTTCAGGCTCTTGAGAAGGAAGAAGCTTGTTCTTGTGGTCGAGAAGTTCACACACCGCAACCTGTAGTGTCTGGTGCCGCTTTATCTTCCTTCTCTAGTTTTGAGTGGAATGTCCTATATTCCCTTTATGTTTTGGATCTAGCTCTGGAGCAAGCCTTTGTCGCTCTCTCTAGTGATACTGGTCAATCAGCTCTGAACTGTTCTTTAAGTTCCTAATTAGTTCTTAAGTATCGTCTTCAGGTCCGTATTCTTTCCACCTGACCAGGTATTTCCACTAACGACTAAACTGTTAGTAGTCCAAAATCTGTTGAACTTCGTACTCGGTAGTATTTTCCTTGAGTTTAAGTTTTGTCTGTAGTTTGGCATCTCGTGGTGCTGGTTCTAGTTTGGAAATGTGGAAAACTAGGTGAATCCTTATGTCTTTAGGTAATTGTAGTTTGTAATTTACAGGTCCTGTTTGTTGTTTAATCTTGAATAGTCCTAACTTAACGTGATCTAGTTTTCGTGATGGTTGTTTTGTTTCTAGATTTTCCTTTTTTAAGAAAACCTTATCCCCCTCCTCAAAGGTTAGTCCCTTAACCTTAGATCTATCCTTAATTTGTTTGCTAAGATTGCCTTTGTAGGTGATTTTCTGTGTGATATCCTTATAAAGTAGTTGTAAGTCCTCAACTTTCCTTCTTACAGGTTCTGATATCTTATCTAGTTTCTGTAGTTCTTAATAAGCCGTAGGCTCATAACCATAGTTCGCATAGAATGGTGATTTTCCTGTTGTTGATGACTTTGCAGAGTTGTATGCAAACTCAGCCATCAGTAGTAAGTCAGTCTAATTGTCTTATAATTCGTTAACATACATCTGTAGGTATTATTCTAATGTTTGGTTTATCCATTCTGTCTGACCGTCCGTTTGTGGGTGAAACGCTGTTAAGAGATAATATTCAGCTCCTAGCTGCCCTATAAACGTCTTCTAGAAGGTTGACGTGAACAATTTGTCTCTATCTGTAATGAATTCTCATGGCATTCCATATCGTGTAATTAAAATTTTAATTAGTAATATTGCTAGTTTATCTGCTTTAATTTCCATATAGGTTAGTTTAAAGTAAGCGTACTTTATTAGTCTGTTAATAATAACTAGTATCATGTCATACTATTAACCTGTTATAGTAATAATTATTAGTATTCCCATAATAAAGTCTATTATGACTGATTCCTATGGTAGATTTAGTAAAGGTATAGGTTGCATAAGTCCGTATTCTTTATATCTTAATGCCTTATTCTTTTTGTAATTAATATATTCTGAAAGAATTTTCCTAACCTTACTCTAAATTCCTGGAATCTAGAAGTGTCTGTTAATTCGTTCTATAGTTTTCTTAACTCCTTAATATCCGTGTATCTCGGCTGAATATTGGTTTTTGATTAGTTCCGTCTGTAATTCGTCTGGTACGTAAATTATTCCTTAGTCTAGATTCTAAAATAGTTATCTATTATTAAATTTCTTTATTCGTTTTTTCTAGGTGTTTTCGATAATGACTACGTGTTTAATATTAATTTATAAGCTTCTTAAGGATCCGTCCTGTCTTTATTTGAGTATTATATTATGAATTTCTGGTATGTCCTTTATATAGTCTGCTTATCAGCTAAGTGCGTTAGCTACTATATTTTCTTTTCCTACTTTATAAAGTATTCAAAAATCAAATATGGAGACTAATTCCTATTATCTGATTTATTATTAATTTAACTTCTTTATTATTGTGAATGCTGTTAGGTTTTTATAATCTGAGTATATAATAATTTAGTGTTTAGCTCCTTCTAAGTAATGTTTCCATTTTTCAAATGCTTAAACTATTACTAATAGTTTTTTATTATAAATATCATAATTTAACTTAGCAGTTATAAGTTTATGAGATAGAAAGTCTACTAGATGTTTACGCTTATTATCTTATATTTATAGTAGAATAGCTTTTATAGCTCTATCTGATGCATCTGCATATATCTCTATTTAAAGTTATAGATTAAATATCTTTAATATTAGTGGTTTCTAGAATATCTTTTTTAGAGTTATAAAAGCTTTATTCTCTTTAGCTTCCCACTTAAACTATTAGTCCTTTTTAAGTAATTCCGTTAAGAGTGCCGTGATTTTTAAGTAGTTCTTAATAAATTATCAGCAGAAGCCCGTGAATCTAAGAAAAGAATAAACTTCTTTTATGTTTATTAGTATAGGCTATAATAAAATGTTTTTAGCCTTATCCAAGTTAACTACTATTCTATCTTAGGATATTAGATATCCTAAGAATTTGATTTCTTTTCTATGGAATATATATTTCTCTGTTTGAATATATAGGTCGTGTTTCTTGAGCTTCTGTAGTATCTTCTTAGTATACTTAATATATTCTTCTAGCGTGCTGTTCGTGTATACAAGTATATTATTAAAGTATACTATTATAAATACGTCTAGATATTCCCTTAGTATATAGTTAATAATTGTCTGGAATGTTGCTAGTGCGTTTGTGAGTCTAAATAGCATAACTAGGTATTTAAATAACCTATATCTTATCTTTAGTGTAGTCATCTATTCGTGTTCTTTAGCTATTCATATTTTATAGTATCTATTCTTAATATTAAAGAGGCTAAACTATTTAGCTCCTCTGAGTTTATCTATAAGTTCTAATATTAAGGGTATAAGGTATTAGTTTTTTACTATAGCTTTATTAAGGTGTCTGTAGTTAATACATAACCTTAGTTTACTATTTTTCTTTAGTATAAAGAGTGTTAGTAACGTTATAGTACTTTCACTTTTCTATATATATTTCTTTTTTAAGTTCTTATTTAGGTATCGTCGTAACTCCTCTTGCTAATTAATAGATAGTTAGTATAATAATCCTAGTTTTAGATCTATTCCCTCTTTAAGTGTGATCTTATAGTCCTAGTTTTAATATTCTAGTAATTAGTCTTTAGCTTTTTTAAAGAACTATTTTCTGAATTCCTTCTGGTATTCATTTAGCATAATAAACGTGGTATTATAAAGAGTTGTTTTCTTTATCTATATTATAGCTTATATTTGTTTATAGTAGTTCTTCCTAGTCTCTATAAACTTTATTCTCTAGTTAATTAGTAGATTCTATTATGCTAGCTAGTTTTATCCTAATATAAAATCCTTACTACCTAGATTTATAATCTTAATATAGTGGTTATCTGTGTAACCTGCTGCTTTAATAGTCACATTCTCTATTTCGAGATTAATTAGGCCTTTTCTGAATATTACTGGATTATTATTTACGTATACTACTCTTACAGGTTTCTCTAAAACTCTAGTTAAGATATAGTATCTTTATATTTATTTATTTAATATAAGTGTTTTATTAGCCCTACTGTCTATAAGTGCTTGCGTCTAAAAGCTATTAATATATACGTCTATATATAGCTTGTTTTCGTGTTTTTGTTTAAGTTATATATAGTTAAGTGCTAATTTTTGTGTCTTAATCTTAAATTAGCCCTCTAGCGGTATAGTTATTACTTACTAGTTTCTTAGTTTTTTATCTATTATTAACTCTTAAGTAGCAGTCATTTTTTTAGTGTTTTCCTTTTTAGTCTGTAGATAAGATATTACTAGAGTTAGCATTATTTTTCTAGTAGTACTTTATATTTATTTTTTACTTTCTTTCTATAATCTCAGCACTTCCATCCTAAGAAACATTCCTTAGTTATTAGTTTAGTATATAATTCTGTAGCTAGTTATCTGTTTTAGTAGTGTTTAGCCTAGTAATATTAGTATTCTAGTTAGCACTTATTCTAGTCTAACTGTTTATATTTCTTAGTTCTTAGGTTCTGGAGTTTTTCTTTGGAATCCATGTAGATCAGTTCTTACTATAGATTAAGTTCTTATTTCTGTATTATTTATTTTAGTACTTGTCTTATTATTAGTCTTTTAACTTATATAGTATAAGCTATCTATTTATATTCTTATCCGGTATATATCTTTTCTTTATATATTTAGTATTTTTTTTATATAGTTCTTTCGGCAGCTTCCTCGTTCTATATCTATAAAATAAGTAGAGTAAGTTTTTTTTCTAGTTTTCTATTCTAGTCTTATCCTAACTCTAAATGTCTAACAGGGTAGTAATAGGTTACATAACTTATAAATAGTATTAGTTTTTATTTATAAATCTTATTTATTTATATAGCTAGTTTTTGTTTACTAAGTTTTTTATGCTACTTATTATTAGCTATCTGTAATACTTATTAGCACTTATATATTCTATCTCTTAAGATAACCTTCTAGTGCTTAGTGATATAATATTTCTCTATATAGTATTCTAATCTATAAATTTAGTAGTATTTTTAGTTTACTTATTATCTAATTATTATAGACATTAGCTCTTTATCTTTTATTATCTCTTAATTTTATTATTGTCTAAATTTCTAATTTTTTGCTCTAAAGGGTTCTTTTTTTTATTATATTATTTTATAGAATTAATTAGCTTCTTCTATAGAGCTAGCCTGGTATTATCTAATAGTAGCTTCTTTTATAATAGTAGTTATATTATTAGCCTGTTCTACTAAATAATTCTTAACCTACTAATATAATATTTTATATTCTTATTTAAGGTGCGTGTAGCTTCTATAGATTTAGTATTATTTCTTCTAGATTTATTATATAATAGTCTCTTTAGTTATTTAGTCTTTAGCTAGTTCTACTTAGACTATAGCTATTTTAATTAGTATTTTAGTCTAAACATAAGTCTATTTAACATCTACTTTTTATTATTTATAGTTTTTAATAAAGTGCCCTTTTTTTTTGCAACTAAGACATACTTTTCGTGTATATTAATCTATTTATTTTTTAGTTTGCTTATTTTGTTTTTGCCTGTTAATCTATACGTTCTTAATTAATACTTAATTAATTTCTATTACATTATAGATTTAGTTTTCTTTTCTATTTTTTCGTGGTGCGTGGATTACCGGCCTAGTGTTATTTTTCTTTTTCTATTCTCTCTAATATTAATAGTTATTAATAGTTACTACTTATTTAATGATTCCTAAAAGTATACTAAGTCACTTCTTTTATGAAATTTTATCCTTAATTCTATTCTTTAGTCCTGTATAGTATATCATAACTAATAGTTAGTTTACTTAATTAAGTTGTGATTAGATTTATTTAAACTCTACTATATAGTTAGCTGCTAATATCTATTACTTAAGTTATTAAAGCTTCTAAATTATCTTTATTTTTTTATTAATTTTGCTAAAGACTACAATCAGTTCCTTCTTAAAGCTCTTATAGTTTTTAAAGGTTCTTTTAATATTATCATTATAGTTTACGAGTTCTGCTAATTCTAGATTAGGATTTTTTTTTACTAGATAGTTCTTTATAAGCGGCTTAAACTATTTTATAGCTTTTTCTATTATATTTATACCAGCTACCAGAATCCGATCTTAGTTAGTTATAAATAAAGATTAATTAAACTAATAGTATAGGTCTATTGTGGTCATAAACGTCTTAAGATCGTCCTAATTTCCGTTAAATTTAAAGAGTAGTTAGATTTTTATAGTTTTTTTTTTCTTATTTTTTACTACTTTGACCTGTTGTTGCATACTAATTATAGTATTATATAACTTTATAATAGCTGCTTTTTGTTCTTAGATGATTTACTAAGCGCTTTTAGTTTCTCCTAATATATTTCTAGTAGTAAATAAAAGTCCTACTATAACTTCTTCTTTACTGCTATTATTACTTAACGAATAAAGTTCTTATTTATCCTTATAGTAGGTTATTATAGACTATAATTAGAAATTTGTTATTAGAATCAATCCAACGTCCTCTTCTACACTTTAAAAGGGTAATTATAATATTATAAGTTGCCTTAACTTAATAATATGTTTTACGTTAGTAACTTTACTTTAATTAATTACTTAATAAGTTTTTAGTCCTTTCCATATCTGGAATAGATAGCTTTAGGTTTAACAGAATAGAGTTTAGTCTTATCACAAGATAGTAAGAGAGTGTATAATAGATTTAATAAGATAATATTAAACTATTTTACTTAAGGTTAAGTCTCAACTTTAGAGAGAAAATCTCGATTTTAGAGTAACTATAAAGAATCTAAAATATCTTAGAGCTAGTCTACGCCTTATATTTATAGGAAATCCTTTATACGTATATTATATACCTTTTTATAGTATATTAGATACTACTAAAGGGTGCTAGAGGGTGCTAGAGCTTAAGCGAGCTTATCTAATCTCTATTTTTCTTACTTATTTTCTGTTTACTAAGTCTCTACTTGTTACGTGCGCGACTGCTTCTAATTTACTAGTATAATTCTATATTTCTATTTTTACTTCTTAGCTTATATTTTAGCTTATGCTAATATATCTCGTGTTTACTTATAGTTTTTCTTTTCTAGCTTAAATATACGTTTCTATTTTAAAGCTTTATTAGCTGTTATTGCTAGTTCTTTTAGCTTTTTAGATATAGCTGCCTTATTATTACCGTCCGTAACATAAACTTAAGGCTATTTATTCTAGATACGGAAAAAGCTAAAGGCTTATTAAGTAATTAGTTAGGGTAAAGTTACTAACGTAAAACATACCATTAAGTTAAAGCAACTCGTAATATATACTAGTGTTTTATAAATAGCTTTTTTAAAAAACACAGTAAAAATACCACGCCTTATAAGAATTTAGCTTAGTATAAATCTATATTCAACCTTAATCTTAACCTTAACTTAAAAAAATAACTAGTTAATAATATTATTTTATATTATGAAGGTCTTATTTAGCAGTATAAAGTTCTTATAAATATTATCTTTAAAGGAATAATTATATTTAATTAATTAAATTACCTGAAGCTGTAGAGACTGGATTTATATATATATATTCCTAATTATATAATCTCTTAATAATTTATTCTAGTGTATTTATATTCAGGTATTTACGTATTTCTAATATAGTAAGATT
Organism: Zopfia rhizophila CBS 207.26; assembly: GCA_010093925.1. NCBI lineage: Eukaryota > Fungi > Ascomycota > Dothideomycetes > Zopfiaceae > Zopfia > Zopfia rhizophila. Next base: position 778,205 of record ML994657.1, on the reverse strand, counting down.
ATTATACTAATACTTCCTTTTAAGCTCATTCATATCACGATACTTAGTATAGTATTTTAATTTAGATATTTTCTTAATTACTACTTCTCTTACTTTTTCTACTTGGATTAAGTCTATAGCTATTACCTAGGTAAAAGTAAAGTTTAGAACTAAATACTTTAGTTAAACTATTTATAATTATCTTAGCTATTAGAAGATAGAGCGTAGTAACTCATCCATTCTATATCTACTCTTATATATAGTAGTATTAAATATTAATATATTTATTATACTTATAGAGTTTAGGGTTTTTATCTAAAGCAATAGCGCTTTTATTATCTGCGTAAATCTTAATAAATTCTTAATAAAGTCCTAATTTAGTAAGCAGTTATCTAAGCCAGATAGCTTCTTTAATAGCTTAATATATAGCTATATATTCTACTTCTATAGTTAATAGTATGACTATTAGCTAATATTTTAAGATCTAGCTAATAGATCCTCTATTTAGAGTAAAGATATAGGCTTTTATTAAGTATCTAGTTACAAAATTTTTAGTAAAACTAGTGTCTATATATCTGATAAGTTTGTCGTTACTTTTTCTACTAAATATAATATAATAATTAATTATACTGCGTAGGTAGAAGAAGATCCTTTTAAGTATATTCTAATACTTAAATCTAGAATTAATTATATGTTGTGTAAGAGATAAGACTATAAATACTATATCTAGCCGTGTAATAACTATAGCGTATATAATTAATCCTAATTAGGCAGTAAATTCTTATCTTAAAGCTTTAATAGTAATATTATTAAATAATTTAAGATATTAACTTATTACTATTAGTGTTTTTATCTTATATCTATGTTTACTATACCTATATTTATTAAGAATCTTTTTAATATATGCTTGCTAGCTAAGTGTAATTATTTTTATATTATAATTATACTTAATTTCTATTCTAAAGTAGTACTTAATATTTTTTAGATTAATTATCTTAAATTTCTTACTTATCTAATTAATAACCTGCTTCATGGCTAGCTTATTATTACTAATAAGCTTAATATTATTTATATAGACTATAATTATAAGTCTTATATAAATAGTATTTTTAATAAAGATATTATTATCTGCTATAAGTGGTTTAAATCTGATTTTAATAAAAAAGCTTATAAGCTATTTTATCTATTTACGTGCTAATTATTTTAGTTTATATAGGTCTTTTTTAACTCTATAAATAAAATATTTCTTACTCTTTTAAATATAACTAGGTACTTATTTAACGTAGATTTCTTTATTAAGATCTGAATTAAGATATGCTGTTATAAAGTTAAGTTATATAATATTATAGTTAAATAATACTATAAGTGTAAATATTATTTATACTAAAGATACTCATATAACTCTAGTATATATCTAGTTATAATTAATGCTAAATTATTATATAAATTCTTTTTCTATAAATCTAGCTTTATACTTAGTAATCTGATTATTAGCTTTTTTTTTAATTTTAAATACTTATTTTCCATCTAGTGCTGTACGCCCTATAGGTAATTTAATAAGTTTAAATATTCTATTCTTTTAATACTAACTTATTTTAATATCTATAGCACTTTTCTACTTCTTGTTATTTAGCTATTTTATTACTTTTATAAATGATTTTAGCTCTAAATTATTCAGATCTAGTTTTTTATAAATACTTATATTAGTTACAATTAAAGCGTGCTCTAGAGTATTATTAAGATATAAATAGAAACTTTAATAAGTATAGTTAATTTTATTAAGTATTATTATATATAGCATATAAAAATGCTCGTTAGGGGCTTTAGTAAGTATAATTACTTTTTATATACTTACTATAGCTTTTATTATTACTAGCTTTATTAAAATTACATATCTATACTTATTATAGAATTTAAGAGATAATTATTCTTTATTATTACGTATTAATTGCTGTAGTGGTTTTATTAAAAAAAATAGCTTCTAAATTAATAATTCTATCTTAAGGCTTATTATAGTATCTTATTATACTTCTCTTTTAGTATTTTTAATTATTTATAGCCTAATATAAATCATACTTTGCGTGTGCTCTTTACTGTATTAAGTATTTTTTTTAATAGTATAAAGCTTAACTCATACAGCCTATTCAGCTCCCTTTTATAAAATAAGCTTTATTTAATAATTTTAGCTATAAATTTATATATCTTATGTCGTATAGCCTTTTAGCTATTAATTACTAGTTTAGAGTATAGGTTAAATAAATAATCTAATAATTAGCTATTAATTTCTATAAAAGATTATTATATTTTCTTTTTAAAGTTAAGTTCTTCTTTATCTATAAATTAATGCCTATTATATAGTTTATAGTTTTTATTAAATTTAAAATTTTATTCCTCTGTAACCTGGTGTGTCCCTTTTTTCTAAATTTTAATAATTAATCTATTAAATTCATCTATAAATCCTATAAATTTTTTTTTAATTTTATATAGTATAATCTTTTTAGATTGAGCTCTTTAGCTATTCTAATAATATATAATAGTTCTAAATATTAGAATTTTAGAAAGATCTAGTTTGCATTTATTAATGACTTTATATAGTATTTTACTATTAAGTTTTTATACTAGACTTCTATTTTTTAGCTTAGCAGTATATTTAATTACTAGTAGCTAGAGAAATTTTAGAAAGTTCTAATCTACCAGTATTAATATTACTTTCTTATAAAGATAGAATTAGGTAATTTTAGTAAGTCTATTCTTTTATAAAGTGTCTTATATAGTAGGCTGGTAAGTAATCCCTTTTTTTTTTTATCTATTCTTTAAAGTCTTAACTTATGAATATAGAATCTCGGTCTAAGAAAATGTACGTAATAGGGGGTTTTCCTCATACTTTTTAGTAAGCTTATAGCTTTTTTACGTAGTTTAGAGCTTTATCTTTAGATTAAATAAGTTCTACTTTTATACTAATAGTATAATTATTAGTTATAGAGATATATCCACACTTTTAATTATATTCTTTTAGTTTAATTAGTAGTATAAGGTTTAGATAGAGAATCTCTTCTTCTTACTTTATACACTATTATTTACTAAATGGTTATTTTTAAAGCTTAGATTTTAGATAGTATATATAGGTGCTATAGTAATAGCTCTTTAGCTTTAGTCTAGTAATATTCTTTATAAGCTTTATAAGATTACTATATTTTATATATTTTATTATTTAATAAAGCTGCTTTACTAATATCTTTTTAGTTAGTAATAGCTTTATAGCTAGTATCATATACAGGTCTATTACTATCTTTACTATATATATAAAAATAATTCTATTTTCTTTATATACTATAGCTACTTTGTTGCCTTTTTAATCTTTAATTTTTTTTATTTTTCTAATTAAGAGTATAGCCCCCACGTCTTATTCTTATAGTTAATAAGATATTAATAGAGCTGTCTAGGTAATACTAAATATCTTTAATAATATAAAAAAAAGTTTTGTTATTCTGAAGCTAATATAAAAGCTATATTATTCCTTTACTTAAAATTTATATAGTTTCTTTAGTTCTGCTTAAGGTCTTACTAGCGGCACATATTTTAGTAAATTAGACATAATTATTATAGATATTAACTTTTAATAAAGTATTTGTTACAAGTTGCTAACTTACTAACGTAAATTATACTAGTAATAAGCTGTTTAACTGCTTATATAACACTTAGTAGTTCCCTCACTTCCGGATCGGATAGCTTGTTAGACTTAGTAGAAGTTAGTTAACTCAGTAGAGGATAAGAAGGAAGTAATACAGTAAGTTGAGATTTAACAGGATAGTATTAAACTATTTCACTTGAGGTGTGAATCTCAATTTTAGAGTAACTATAAAGAATTAAAAGTAATCATGAACCGTCTAATGTCTCATACTTATAGTAGATCCTCCGTGCGTACATTGTATACCAGTGTTCAGTATGTTGGATACTGTCCGAAGAGATAGAAGTGTCCGAAGCCTTCTGGCTCTTCTGTCTCTTCTGGCTGCCAAGTGTCACATGAGTCACTGCTTCCAATCCTTTGGCATGGTTCCGTATTTCTGTCCTCGCTTCTTGGCCCGTGCTTTAGCCTGTGCCAATGCATCCCGTGCCTGCTTACAGTTCTTCCTTTCGAGCTCGAACATACGTTTCCATTCAAGAGCTTCATTGGCCGTTGTCGCCAGTTCCTTCAGCTCTTCGGGTGCAGTTGCTTTACTGTTGCCGTTTGTAACAGTATTATACGTTGTCTTATATTTATCACTGTAGATAAAAAAGCCTGAAAAGGTATTAGTTAGGGTATTAGTTAGGGTAAGCTATATTACTTTACTATTTTTATTTTTTAAAAAATTCTTTTACTTTTTATGCTAGCTGTCTGTAGCCTTTTCTAAGTGCTTAAACTAGCAGTTTTTTTCTTTCTTATCTTCTCTTTTATACTATAGGCAAGTCTTTAACTTGTGTTCTTTACCTATACTAGGTAATTTACTTTAACTTTAACTCTACTTCTTACTTCTTATATTTGTTGTAAGAAATATAGCTTTAGATTAAGATTTGTTTACAAGCTCTTTATTATAGAGTTGACTTATAAGAGTATTATACAAAAGCGATTTAATGCCCGTGTTATGTTTTTATTCTTAGAAAGAAATAAAGTACGTTCTAAGATTGTAGATTATTACATGCTTGAGTATAAAGTCAATTGTGATCTTTTACCATGCAATGTCTTGAATAAGAATTCTAAATTTATTAGTATAGTCTTTTATGTCTTTATATGAAGCATACGTCATAGTCTAGATCCGCTCAGCAACTAAATACTTCTATAGTTTAGTATTAATCTTATAGTGCTTAATAAGGGTGTCGATGACCCATCAAGCTACTAGGATTCTATTAACCTTTCGTGCTAGCATATCCTTGCAATGGATAACGATGTCGTTGATCACTTTGTCGTTATCAGGATGTAGTACCTAGTCGTCTTAGTCCTTTGTAAATTCCAGGGCAAAGTCGAAGTCTTGGTAGTCGCTTGTGTTGCCGAATTTTGGCTTCTTTTCCAGATCAGCTTCTGTCTGTCTGGGTGAGAGTATCTTTATCTTGATTATCTCTCTAACTAGTGAATTATCAGGAGCAACGGACGTTCCATTGTCGCTTTAACGTAGGATTACTAGAGGAGTCATTTGCCGAGTACTTTATTTGTACAGAATAAATCTGACTGCGTCTCATGTGCCTTTTGCTGTCATATACTTTTCAAGCCTGAACAGCCATATGGTAAGATTTGTAGCTCCTTTGAGCTTTGGTACTCCGGTCTCTTTTGTCATTTTGACAGCCGTGAGGATTTAATTGATAGACAATTTGGATCAGGTCGTAAAAACAAGTGATATATGAGATTCACCAGCCGGGCTCATAACCTCATGGAGGTCTTATTTGGCAGCATGAAGTTCTCATAAATATTGTCTTCAAAGGAATGATTGCATTCGATTAATTGAATTACCTGAAGCTGTAGAGACTGTGTTCATATGTGCATGTTCCCAATTACGTAACCCCTTGATGATTCGTTCTGGTGCATCCACATCCAGGCATCCACGTGTTTCTGACGTGGCGAGATTGCCGTGCCAACATTACGAATACTTGCTGCAGTGGCAAGTTGTCACAAGGGTGTAGCCGGAGCGGGTTGACCGCCCTCCCTGCTTGTAGTGGCGAATCTAGTGTCTAAATTACTTTGACTCCCGTTAGATATCACTCGTAAGCATGCTTACGCAGCTCGGCCCCGTTCCACCTCTACACTAACCACATATTCTACAACACGAGATAGCATAAATATCCTATTTCTATTTTCTCTATTTACCACCTATTTAAAGCTTCAAACGAATACTCTGCGTCGTCAGAGTCAGGGCCAGGGGCTGCCTTTATTACTGCGAGCACTTTCCCATCGATAACATGGCCTCATCACTTCGGCTTTAGGACTTCTACGTATATGCCAAGTTGGCCATGCAGGTCAGCGTGTCTGGACGCTCCTCTCCAAGCACCTTCCTTCTCGTCTCTATTACTTGTACCTCCAGCTCTTCAGCCTCTTTCCACCGCTCTTGATTCCTGTATATATAATGCTAAGCGGGCTATACTATTTAGCGTGCTTGGATGCTCCTCTCCAAGTACTCTCTTCCTTATCTCCATTACTTGTAAGTCAAACTCTTTAGCTTCCTTCCACCGCCCTTGCTTCCCGTCCTCCCCCTTGGGCGTTGGCGCCGGCATTCCTCTCAAGGAGCAGCTGGACTATCTTCTCGTGATCTCTAAGTGATGCCGCCTGCAGGGCATTCCTGTAATCTCCACCTTGGGCATTAACTAAACCAGAAACTTCCGATACAGTCAGGCCTGAGCAAGCGGCACCTGAAAGATTCTCGTAAAGTAGCTTGGATAGGACTAGATCGAGCCCAAGAAGTGAAGCATAATAAACAGGCGATGGGACTCTTCCACAAAGCTTCACGCCATGGGAGTTATCGACATTCCAGATTGTAACCCAATTCTCAAACTCTCCTCCAGTATTTTGAAATAGTCGGAGGGCTTGCTGTTTAGCATAATGAGTGTTTTCGCCTCCATCACGAAGATGTTCGTGCCAAGTTTGCGCGGCGTAGAGTGCTAGTGGATATTCTCTCTTGGGATACCTCGACATTGATAATGCAGGTTCTAGCAAATACGTCAGGCATATGCAGGCTATTTCCGTATGGGCCTCCGGTCTCCTCACGCTGAATGTCGCGGCCTTAGAGTCAACTATCCGTCTAGATTCTAGGTATTCCTGGACTGAGAAATGCGCGATGCGTACGGTGGCAGTCTCGTCATCAAGTTGCGCATCCACTTCGATAAGGCCAGGACAAACCCGACAGATTTCATCTTTGCCAAGCAGTCTGCCATCGAGATTCAGCTGCGGATCATCTCCTAGTTCCACTGCAACCCCGTCGATGAGTTCCAGTACCGTCAGTGGTCTCTTGGCGCAGCAAAGTAGAGTTAAGATCCGTCTTACGTCCTCCACAGACTCTTCATCAATATTCAACAGCATCCGTTCATAAGTTTTATCCAGAGATCGGGGCAAAGATGCCAGCAATACATCAAGTTGACGTTTGCTGCCGGAACGAGACTCTAATGCCATAAACTGGCATTCGACCCATCGAAACCTAGACCGGTTAGTAGATTTATCTTAACCTTAAAAGAAAACGGAGAACATACACGCCGTCCGCTCGCTCTATAAGCGCTTTCTCAATTTGATCGTGATATTTTTCCCACCTTCGTAGTTTACGACTACCTTTCAAGTAGCCAGATACATAAGACGCAATATCACTGTCAACAGAATCGTTCTTTATCGAGACAACCTCATCTGACGAAGCATAAAGCTCTTCGCGAAGCACTTCTCGAATGTCAGTCTCATCACGACTCGTGACCAGGAGATGAAAACCAGGCTCTGACCATGCCCAGATGTCAACCAGGGCTTGAAGCATGGCTCCCCGATACTTGTTCCGGGGGCTTTCGTCCAATGCATCCAAAATGATATACACGTGTTCGAACGCCCGTACGAGTTGATGCAGACAGTCTACGAGGGCCTGGTCGGGTGGCGTAGCGTTGCGGTAGCTGTCATGTAACCGTGAGAGAAGCCCGTAATTATCGTTGAGCTGGCTTGATAACTGTAAGACCAGCGCGCGGAGCATAGCGGAGGCGTCTTGTTTAGAGTTGTCATTAAAGGTGAAGAAGAAGAATGCAATCCCAATGCGTGGGTTGGACCTGCGGTGCCGGAGGGCGTACTGTATGGCCGTGGAACACAATACTGACTTGCCGCATCCGGCGAAGCCGTTGAGCCATAGGAAGGACTTGGGCTTTACGAGCCAGGCAGAAAAAGAAGATCCCTTGACAAACCAGAGTCCGGTGCCGGGATGCTTCTTTTTGTAGGCCTCGTTGTAGTTAATGGTGGCATCAGGAGACTTCAGCCACTCGTGGATCGTTGACGAGATCTGGTCAGCCCTGACTAGATTAAGCAGTGCTTTGGCGTCCTCGGTGTCATTCTGGACGTTGCAGATATCCTTCGCCTGGAGCACCTGCAGTGCCAGAGACAAATGCGAGACTATCTCGTCAATGTCTGCGTCCAGTTTTCGCAGCGTACTCTGTTTGAAGGGGTACGCTAGCTGGCGAGTGGCAGTCCGGGCGGCGGCTTGGAGGCCGTCACCAGAACTCTCCTTGAATTTCTCGACTCTGGTCTGGAGCTCATAAATACTCTCTTCGCAGGCTTCGATTAAGCCTTCAATGTTCTTGAGCAAGTCTTGCTCTTCGGCTCGGAACTTGCGGTCGGTCAACTGCCGGCGCAGAATCTTCAGCATGTCGAGGAGACGTTCCAGCTTTCTGGCGGTGTAGGCGACGTCGGAATTCTGGCCCTTGCACGCTGCATAGAAGTCTACCAGAAATTGCGTGACCTTGATGCCGAGCGAAATAATGCCAACTACGCTTCCGGCCACGGATAGTGGATCAGCCATCGTGGAGTTCCGGGTCGGCTTAGGATATTGCCGATCTTGGACCTAGCAGCTCGGGGATGCGGGGTTTTATGTGACGGTCGGCTGCCTGACGCGCCCAGAAGTGCGACTGGGCATCACTTAGTGGTGAATCCACTCGGCATGGGCATTGGCTTGCTCAGCTGTCCGAGTCAAAGTCGCGAGATCACGCTTATAAATGATATCTAACGGTAATCTAAGTAATCGACACTTACTATCGCTACCGCTAACAGGGAGGATGGCCGACCCGCTCCTGCCACACCCTTGTCGAGATGTACTGAATTTGATGGAACTGTGGGAGAAAATGGTTGATGGAATACTGAGCCACATGTGGCGGACCCAGGCTCCACACCCATGCATTAATTCGTGTCTGGATGACTAAGCTCTCATCAACACAAACATCGCAACACTTCGAGCCCCTACAAGGGCTCCTACTCCACCTAAAACCTTCACGATAGGCAATATACAGTGGCACGAATAGCCTCATTTAATTTGAGCTCAAAACTACCAGATTTCGTTGAGAAATTGCAGCGATCTTGAGTTTCTATGAGAAATTGTGTGGTGTGGAGAGATCTTAGTCATCCGGACACGAATTAATGCATGGGGTGGCTCTGGAGTCCACGAGCCACCGGTACCGTCTAGTCTGTAAAATTTATCGTTGTTTGACGCTTAACTTAGCTCGGTAAGGCAGATGCCAAGATATCTGATTCTGGGGCGGGGTAAAATCTCCGCTGTGCGGTTGGAGGGAAGCCGATTTTGCAAGCGGGTGTAAGGCACCGGAGGAGGACCAGCTTCGATCCGATCGAGAATGAAGCGACATACGGAGAGGACCCGGACGCCTCCAAAAACTCGGTCGATGACTGCGGAAGAGAAGAAAAAGGTCTCTTTTGCAGATGACCCAAACCCCTTTTCTCTGTTGTTGTCACAACCCCCTTCTCCTTCTCGCTCGCCGACCCCAACACGCTCACCCGCATCACCGCGCTCCCCAAAGTCACCGTCCTCGCTAGCATCTCAGCTACTATCATCTTTGCCATTAACCCTAACCTCTGACTTCATAACGATATCCTCACGCATAAACTCATACACCAACTGGCCCTATTAACACCTTTCTCCAACAAAACTCGCCGCGGCCGGCTTTTACCACGTAACCACACACGAACACGAATTCAAAGATTCTGTAGAATGCGCCTTCTGTAATGTACAGCTCAGCAAGTGGAACGATCTCAACCATCCCATTAAAGCGTTAATGCGGTACCATGAGGACGACTGCCCTTAGCCCGAACTCAGAGCCGACTTCTACAACCACCTCCTACCAATTACAACCCTAAATATCACAACACCCTGCACACTAAACCAAAAATATACGCTCACTACACCCCAGACACCAAAGAAACCGCGTCCGAGCCGTATACCTCAACCATCTCCGAAACATCATCTACTACCCCTCTAACTACCTCAACCATTAAACCCTCAATCCCCCCCTTAACCGTCCCCTCAACCGTCTACTTACCCACTACCTCTATCACCCCTAGTATCCTCTCTACAACCACGTACATACGCCTCAGTACTCGCTCCACCACTCCCAGTACAACCGAATCGTCTCCGCCAGAAGCCGCCAGGTCGAGTACTTACAGTACAAGATCTTATAACACGATTTCATAATAAACCGTCTCCATTCCACCAACAACAACAATTACCAATATTGCAATACAACCTAGACACAGCAACAGTGACAAGCTCTCTATCGAAATTTCTGCTCTCAACACTTCCAGCGTTCACCAGATTCCTATCAGACATACAAGGAGGACAATATATCAGGCATTCACCAGGTTCAAATCTTAACAAACTCCGAACGTGGACGCGGTCCGAGTAACAATACGGTTCGCAATAGCTACAGGACGACTTAATGCAAACTGACAGCAAATAATTCAATACACCTCACCTATCATATCGACCTAACCCACCAATCACCTCGTGTTACAGCGAGCAGACAGCGCTTCAGCCACCGAAGATAGGAAGCTGAACACTTAGAGAATGCACTCTGAGCCAGTCTGCAATCAACATTACTAACCCACGAGCAACCGAAGAGAAATGGTAAAATGAAGTACAAACCATCAAGGGAATTCTGTATGGGCTTGAATAAGAGCAGAACTCACCGGAGGAAGTGGAACAATGCTGATGTAAGGGCTGAATGAGGCCAAGACCACCGTAGGAAGTGTAGTAGTAGATTAGTGTTAGTAGCCCTTTCGGCTCAGCCGCCGGGCGTTAATAAATTGTGTGTGTGTAAGGCACCTTGTTGCATACACTACAACGGCATTGTGTGCATTGCTTCATAAAATTTTCTGCGCACATCAGGATCTCCTCGAAAGACACGCTGCTTCGGCAACAGAGAAGTGTGGACAAACCCTGAAGAATAAGTTTGAAGAACTATGGCGGGTTTTGATATCTGCTCTAACAGACCCGGCCGCTGGTGACGTTATCTGTATCCTCGATGCGCTCTACGAATGCCGGTGGGCCGACCGGGAGATACTTATCACGGAATTAGAGCGCTTCTACAGTAACTCTCTAGGCAAACTTGGGATGGGATCTAAGCTGAAGGTTCTCGTAACCAGCCGCCCTTCTGACGAAATCGAGCGTCGATTTCGCAGACTAACGACTCGATTTCCGACAATCCGACTTGCTTGGGAGGAAGAATTGGGGAAGATCAGCCGTGAAATCGGCATTGTTATGGAGACAAAAGTCAAAGAGATAGCAGAGGACCTAGAACTAGGCGAGGACGTGCAGTCATCATTACATGACCCAACAGAACCTACCTCTGGCTGCACTTGACATTGGACGAAATCAAAAATGCACTAGGATAGACGAAGAAAAGTTACTGAAGGTCGTCAGTACACTGCCCAGTACAGTCGAAGAAGCTTATGAGTAAATCCTGGCAAGATGCGAGCAGAACGATGCGAGAAGAGTATTACAGATTATTGTTGCCAAACAACATCCGTTGACGTTGGGCGAACTCGATGTAGCTTTAGAGATTGAACTGAATTCCACATTTCCAACATCCTACGCCGATCTCGACCTTGAGGGCGACGAGAAGAGAAAGAAGTGGGTCCGTAAATCGTGTGGGCTATTTGTCAGCATAATAGACTCCCGCGTCTACTTGATCCATCAGACAGCAAAGGAGTTTCTGGTACGACACAAGGACGATATATTCGAACCGCAGGGGTGGAAGCACTCGATTGACCTCGAAAATGCGCACCAAACACTTTCAAAAATATGCATCATGCATCTACATTTCCAGGATTTTCAGGATTATCGAATGCCGACCAATCGCCGTAGATCCTACTACAAACACAGGGCACCAGCATATGTTGAGAAGTATTCATTCTTAGATTATTCCGCAAGTCATTGGATAGACCATGTGCAGGAAGCCCACATGGATAGATCTATCTGGGTTTCGAAGGCAGCAGAACTGTGCGACGTCGGCGATGGATCGTCTTCAATATGGTCCTGTATATACTCCACGTCAATCTACCACCCCTATATACCATCTGGTCCATCAACAAAAACAATCCGCACTGCACTGGTCAGCGGTATTTAGACTCACTAATGAGACACGATTCTGTTGGAAGACAGGCAGCAGGGCAGGTAACATAATGGATTGCATGAGCAAGAAGATGCTCAGAAGGGTGGTAAGGACTGATTAAATACACATCTCCCAAGCAGGCAGCAATACCAATGAGTCATCCAAGACCCTAGCAGAGTCATGCCAAGACGTCCGAGCAGTGGAAGCCTTGCAATGCGCCAATGTGCGCCAACAGATTCCTTCTTGATAGCGGCATCAATCCAGATGCACAAGGTGGCTATTTTGAGAACGCACTTCAAGCAGTAGTACAGCGGTCTCGACAGGCAGTCGTACTGTTAGTAAATTGCTGTCAGTAAAGCTTATGTAAGCAGTAAGTAGCAGTAAGGACCCCAGGCAGTTACTTACTGGATGTGAGGCTGTAGTTACTGCAGTAACTGCCCTATACAAGCCTTTTTTTGGTGTTTTACTTTTGTACTTTTGTACGCTGCCGTCGGGACCTAGTCCTGCAGTGCAACCAAAAAGCCGCCATTTTCGTCAAGTCCTCATATAATGAAAATTTCTTTAATCCACCTCTTGTTCCTACTAGTTATCGTACTAAGTATTGCCAACATGTCTTCCCAGAGCTTCTTTGCAAGCCAAAGTCGTACTCCTCAACGAGTTGCACTTGTAAGGGCGGGCCCAAGTAGTCAGCCAGCTCTGAGGACTCATTTTGCTGGTTCCCGACGCTTAGAGAAGGCTAGGGCTGCCTCTCCGCCATTATTGACGCCGTTATCTCAAACCTCAACTCCGTCTCGCAATTCAGGTGAGCTCGACAAGCAATCCAAGTAGTATCCTAAAGACAGGCGCTGCAATGCTAGTGCTGAGTTCTCCATTAATTGGAGTAATATCTGGCTTAGAAGCCGCCATCTTCAAGGTAAACAGGTGGGTTATTAGGTCAAGTATCTTAGCCAGATTTTAACGAGCAATCGTAAGATCTCTTTTATATGGAATTATGGCGCGGATCTGTAGTATCGCGACAAGAATAGCTGGCGTACGAAGCTCTGGCTCTGTAAGCTTTGCCACCTAAAGGGGCTATAGTCAGCTGTAAAGGCTGTTAACTCTACTGCCTATATTGCGACCCACCTTTTAAAAGAGCATAAAATTAACGTTGAAGGCCTAGAATTGCTCCTAGATAGTAAACTAGCCATAAGAAACCCATGAAAGGTAGTAAAAACTATTAAAAGTAGCTCTGGAGGTACTTACACGCTATAGAAAGAAAGTGCTTTATTGAAAGTACTTATTAACTAAGTAGTAGTATATAACATCTCTTTTGCCTATGCCGTCTCGGCTGAACTTTAGAGCCTCCTTTCTTAGAATTGCACTAATCTTCTTTACGCTCTACCATCTTTAGTTGGTGCTCTCTTTAGGTATATAGAGGCGCGTTTAAAAGAGCAAAAAGAGATGATTTAATTAGCACTACAATTAAGTCATAGTAAGGTAGCGTTAAGTGTAAATATGTAGATAAGTCTTAATTACTTTTCTTTCTTAACTGTAGTAGCGCACTTTATTAGTAAGTATTAAAACCTTAATAAGGTAGTAAATATCATGAACTTTATTAAGCTTATATATTTGCAGATGCTAATAACTACTTGTAAGACCTACTAATTAGCTTTAGAAACTTACTTAGAGACTATATAGAAGCTAATATTATAAGTACCATTATTTATACTTTTAATGATTATGATATTGTTATGAGTTGCCTTAACTTAATAGTACGTTTTACGTTAGCAACTCTGCCCTGACTGATTACTCAACAAGTTCTCAGTCCTTTCCGTATCTGGAATAGATAGCCCTAGGTTTAACAGAATAGAGTTTAGTCTTATCGCAAGGTAGGAAGAGAATATACAATAGATTTAACAAGATAGTGTCAAACTATTTCACTTAAGGTTAGATCTCAACTTAGAGAGAAGATTTCGATTTTAGAGTAACTACAAAGAATCCAAAATATCCCCGAGCTGTCCTATGTCTCATATTTATAGAAAATCCTTCATGCGTACATTGTATACTTGTTGGCCGTATATTAGATACTGCTAGAGAAGATGAGGGTAATAAGTCCCTTATCCACCTCATCTGCCTCATCTGCTAAGATCCTGTCTTAGTCACGTGCATAACTGCTCTCAATCCACTAGCATAGTTCCATATTTCTGTTCTTATTTCTTGGCTCGTACTTTAGCCTGTGCTAAAGCGTCTCGTGTACGCTTACAATTCTTCCTTTCTAGCTTAAACATACATTTCTATTCTAGAGCTTTATTGGCTATTATCGCCAGTTCCTTTAGCTCCTTAAGTGTAGTTACCTTACTATTACCGTCCGTAACACTATCCCCCTCTTCCAAGTCTTCGTCTTGGAAGATAGTTTCTTCCTTCTATAAATAGTATAAAGGCAACAGGTCTTCTGGCCTGTGCTCTAAACTATAAGATCTTTAACTTCCTTTCCGTTCTGCTTAACGTCTTAACGATGACATGTCCTGAGTTATCTCTAATACATGCTCGCTGTTTAGCTTCTTAAATCCGTAATAAATCCTATCACATACCATCACTGTGTTCCTGCTGTCGTAACAACGGTCTTTAGTGCCTAGTGAACCCAGCTTCCGGTCGTTGTTCTAAATGCGTTGACCATAATATGAAGTGCGACCTTATCGTAATGTAATCTAAATAGAATCATCTTAATTGTGATAAGAAGAAATTGCAGGAGTAACTTTATTATGCCTAGAAGGAAATAGTAGCTGCTTATTCCCGTGAGTTACGCCTTTATCAGCAGCTAGCCTAAATAGATTCTTAGAAGAAGAAAATGTTCTAGCGTAAGCTTACCTTAATTAACGAAGTTCATGTGATAGAGAAGGAAGAGTAAAACTATTAGAGTTAATCTAGCATACTATTATCTACAGCGTCTGGTGTTGCTTTGTCTTCCTTCTTAGGTTTTAAATAGAATGTTCTGCACTCCCCCTATGCTTTTAACCTATCTTTAGAGCAAGCCTTTGCCGCTCTCTCTAGTGATACTGGTCAATCAGCTCTAAACTATTCCTTAAGTTCCTAATTAGCTCCTAAGTGTTATCTTTAGGTCTGTACTCTTTTTATCTAACCAGGTACTTCCACTAACACCCAAATCATTAGTAGTCCACAACCTACTAGACTTCATACTCAGTACGGTCTTCCTCAAGTTTGAGTTTTATCTAAATTTTAGCGTTATATAGTGCTGGTTCTAATTTGGAGACATGAAAAACTAGGTAAATCTTTATGTCCTTAGGTAATTATAGTTCGTAATTTACAGGTCCTGTTTATTATTTAATCTTAAATGGTCCTAACTTAACGTGATCCAGTTTTCGTGATGGTCGTTTTATTTCTAAATTTTCTTTTTTTAAGAAAACCTTATTCCCCTCCTTAAAGGTTGGTCTCTTAACTCTAGTTTTATCCTTAATTTCCTTACTAAGATTGCCTTTGTAGGTGATTTTCTGCGCGATTACTTAATGAAGTTATTATAGTTCCTTAACTTTTGTTCTTATAGACTCTAATATTTTGTCTAGTGTCTTTGGTTCTTGATAAGCTGTTAGCTTATAACTATAGTTCGCATAGAATAGTGATCTTCCTGTTGTTGATGACTTTACAGAGTTATATATAAACTCAGCCATCAGTAGTAAGTCAATCCAGTTATCTTATAATTTATTAACATACATTCGTAGATATTATTCTAATGTCTGGTTTGTCCGTTCTGTTTGTTTGTCTGTTTGTAGGTGAAATGCTGTTGAGAGGCGATGTTCAGCCCCTAGCCGTCCTACAAACATTTTCTAGAATGTTAACGTGAATAACTTGTCTTAGTCTATAATAAATTCTCATGGCATCCTGTGTCATGTAATTAGTATTTTAATTAGTAATAACGCTAGTTCATCTACTTTTATTCCCGTATAGGTTGGTTTAAAGTAAGCGTACTTTATTAGTCTATTAATAATAACCAGTATCATATCGTACTATTGACCTGTTAGGGTAGTAATTATTAGTATTCTTATAATAAAGTCTATTATAACTGATTCTTATGGTCCGTTTAGTAAAGGTATTAGTTGCATGAGTCCATACTTTTTATGTCTTAATACTTTATTCTTTTTACATTTAATGTACTCCGAAAGAATATTCCTAACTTTACTCTAAATTCCTGGAATCTAGAAGTGTCTGTTAATCCATTCTACAGTCTTCTCAACTCCTTAATATCCGTGTATTTTAGCTGAATGTTGGTTTTTAATTAGCTCTATCTGTAATTCATCTGGTACATAAATTATTCCTTAGTCCAGATTCTAAAGTAGTCGTCTATTATTAAATTCCTTTATTCGTTTTTCCCAAGTGTTTTCGATAATGACTACTGATTTAATATCTATTTATAAGCTTCTTAGGGATCCGTCTTATCTTTACTTAAGTATTATATTATGTATTTCTAGTATGTCCTTTATGTGGTCTGCTTATTAACTAAGTGCGTCAGCCACTATATTTTCTTTTCCAAATTTATAAAGTATTCAGAAATCGAAAGTTGATAGTAATTCCTACTATCTGACTTGTTATTAATTTAACTTCTTTGTCATTATAAAAGCCGTTAGGTTCTTATAATCTGAATATACAATAACCTAATATTTAGCTCCTTCTAAGTAATGTTTCCATTTCTTAAATGCTTAAACTATTACCAATAATTCTTTATTATAAATATCGTAATTTAACTCGGCAGTTGTAAGTTTATGAGATAAGAAATCTACTAGGTGTTTCTATTTATTATTTTATATTTATAAGAGAATAGCTCCCGTAGCTCTGTCTAATGTATCTGTATATATCTCTATTTAAAGTCTTAAATTAAACATCTTTAATATCAGTAGTTCCTAGAATATCTTCTTTAGGTCTATAAAAGCTTCGTTTTCCTTAGCTTCCTACTTAAATTACTAATCCTTTTTTAGTAATTCCGTTAAGGGTGCTGTGATTTTTGAATAATCCTTAATAAATTATCTACAGAATCCCGTAAATCCGAGGAAAGAATAAACTTCTTTTATATTTATTAGTGTTGGCCATGATAGAACATCCTTAGCTTTATCTAGGTCAACTATTATCCTATTTCTAGATATAATATATTCTAGAAACTTGACTTCCTTCCTGTGGAACACACATTTTCCTGTCTATATATATAAGTTGTGTTCTTTAAGCTTCCGTAATATCTTCTTAGTATACTCAATATATTCTTCCAGTGTCCTATTCGTGTATACTAAGATATTATTAAGATATGCTAGTATAAAGACATCTAGATATTCCCTTAGAACATAATTAATAATGGCTTGGAATGTTACTAGTGCGTTAGTAAGTCCTATAGGCATGACTATATATTTATATAATTTATAGCTTATCTTAAAAGCTGTCAGCCATTCATGCCCTTTAGCTATTTATATTTAATAGTATCTATTTTTAATATTAAATAGACTGAACTATTTAGCCCCTCTGAGTTTATACATGAGTTCTAATATTAAGGGTATTAGATAGTAATTCTTGACTATTATTTTATTCAATTATTAATAGTCCATGCAGAGTTGTAGTTTCCTATTTTTCTTTGGTATAAATAATGCTAGTAACGTAACCTCGCTTTTACTTTCTCGTAGATATCTTTTCCTAATATTATCATTCAGATACTGTCGTAACTCCTCTTGTTATTTAATAGATATTTAATATAATGGTGCTGGTTTTGGTTTTTCTTTTTCCTTAAGTATAATCTCACAGTCCTAATCCTTATATTCCGGTATTTAGTTTTCTTGTTCTTTTGTAAACCATTTCCTGAATTCCTTTTAGTATTTGTTCGGTATAATAAACGCGGTATCATAAAGAGCTATCTTCTTTATCTATATTATAGCTTTTATTTATCTATAGTAGTTTTTTCTAATTCCTATAGACTTCGTCTTCTAATTAATTAGTAAGTTCTATTATACTAGCTAGTTCTATCCTAATATAAGATCCTTGCTACTTAGATTTATAATTTTAATATAGCAGTTATCTGTATAACCTGCTGCTTAAATAATTATATTCTCTATTTTAAGATTAATTAGATTTTCTCTGAATATTACTGGATTATCATCTACGCGTACTACTCTTACAGGTTCTTTTAAAACTTTAGTTAAAATATAGTGTCTTTATACCTATTTGTTTAATATAAGTGTTTTACTAGCTCTATTATTTATAAGCGTTTGCGTCTAAAAGCTATTAATACATACGTCTATATATAGCTTATTTTCGTATTTTCGTCTAAGTCGTGTATAGTTAAGTGCTAACTTTTATGTCTTAATCTTAGATTAGCTTTCCAGCAGTATAGTTATTACTTACTAGCTTTCTAGTTTTTTATTAGTTGTTAACTCTTAAGTGGTAGTCGTTTCCTTAGTGTTTCTTCCTTAAATCTATGAATAAGGCATTATTAGAGTTGATATTATTCTTATAGTAGTATTTCATGCTCTTCTTTTGCTTTTTCTCTATAATTTCAGCACTTCTATCCTAAGAAACATTCCTTAGTTGTTAATTTGGTATGTAATTCTGTAGCTAACTATTTATCTTAGCGGCGTTTAGCTTAGTAATATTAGTATCTTAGTTAGCACTTATCCTAGTCTAACTATTTATATTTCTTGGTCTTTAAGTCCTGAAGTTCTTCTTTGGAATCCATATAAATCAGTTCCTACTATATATTAAGTTCTTATTTCTATACTATCTATTTTAGTATTTGTTTTATTATTAGTTTTTTAACTTATATAGCATGCGCTGCCTATTTATATTCTTGTCCTATATACATTTTTTTCCCGCATATCTAGTACTTCTTTTGTATAGATCTTTCGGCGGTATTATTATCCTGTATTTATAGTATTAATAAAGTAAGTTTCTTATTAGATTTCTTATTCTAATCTTATTCTAGTTTTAGGTGTCCTACGGGGTGGTAGTAAGTCGCATAACTTATAAATAGTATTAGTTCTTATCTATAAATCTTATTTATTTATATGGTTAATTTCTATCTACTAAGTTCTCTGTGCTACTTATTACTAGCTATCTATATTACTTATTAACACTTATATATTCTATCTCTTAGGGTAACCTTCTAGTGCTTAGTGATATAATATTCCCTTATATAATATTCTGATCTATAGATCTAGCAGTATCCCTAGCTTATTTACTATCTAATTATTATAGACATTAGCTCTTTGCCTTCTATTATTTCTTAATTCTGTTATTATCTAAATTTCTAGTCTTCCTTCTTAAAGAGTCCTCCTTCTTATTAGATAATCTCATAGAATTAGTTGGCTTCTTCTATAGAGCTAGCCTAGTATTATCTGATAGCAGCTTTTTATATAGTAGAAATCATATCATTAGCTTATTCCGCTAAATAATCCTTAACCTGCTAATACAGTATCTTATATTCTTACTTGAGATGTGTATAGCTCCTATAAATCCAGCATTATTCCTTTTAAATTCGTTATGTAATAGCCTCTTTAGTTATCTAGTCTTTAGCTAATTCTACTTAGATTATAGTAATCTTAATTTCCTTTAGTGCCCTAGTCTGGATATAAGCCTGTTTAACGTCTACTGTTCGTTGTTTATATTCTTTAATAAAGTATCCCTGTTTTCTGTATCTGAGGCATGCCTTACGTGCATATCGGTCTATTTATTCCTTAGTGTATTTATCTTATCTTCTTTTATTAACCTATATATTCTTAACTAATACGTGATTAATTTCTATTACATTATAGGTTCAGGTATCTTTTCTACTTCTTCGCAGTACATAGATCACCGGCCTAGCGTTGTTTTTCTTTTCTTATTCTCTTTAGTACTAATAGTTATTAATGGTCACTACTTGTTTGATGATTCCTAGAAGTATACTAGGTCACTTTCCTTATGAAATTTCATCCTTAATCCTGTCCTTTAGTCCTGTATAGTACATTATAACCAATAGTTAGTCTACCTAATCAAGTCGTGATTAGATTTGCTTAAACTCTACTATATAATTAGCTGCTGATGTTCGTTGCTTGAGTTATTAAAGCTTCTAGATTACCTCTGTTTCTTCGTTAATTTTACCGAAGACTACAATCAATTCCTTCTTGAAGCTCTTATAATTTTCGAAGGTTCTTTTAACATCGTTATTACAGTTCGTAAGTCCTGCTGATCCTAGATTAGAATCTCCTTTCGCTAAGTAATTCTTTGCGAGTGGCTTAAACCATTTCATGGCTCTTCCTATCATGTTCATATCAGCTACCAAGATCCGATCTTAATTAGTCATGAATAAAGCTTAATTAAACCAATAGTATAGGTCTATTATGGCCATGAATGTCTTGAGTTCATCCTAATTCCCGTTGAATTTAGGGGGTGGTTAGATCTTTATAATCCCTCCCCTCTTATTCTTTACTATTTTAACTTATTATTATATACTAATCATAGCATTACGTAACTCCATGATAGCTGTTTCTTATTTCTAGATGACCTACTGTGCGCTTTTAGTTCCTCCTAATATACTTCTAGTAGTAGATAAAAATCCTACTATAACTTCTTCCTCACTACTACTTTCTTCTAACGAATAGAGTTCTTGCTTGTCCTTGTAGTGGGTCGTTATAAACCGTAATTAGAAATTTGTTATTAGAATCAATCTAACGTTCTCTCCTATACTTTGAAAGGGTAGTTATAATGTTATGAGTTGCCTTAACTTAATAGTACGTTTTGCGTTAGCAACTCTACCCTAACTAATTACTTAACAAGTTCTTAGCTCTTTCCGTATTTGGAACAGATAGTCTTAGGTTTAACAGAATAGAGTTTGGTCTTATCGCAAGGTAGGAAGAGAATGTATAATAGATTTAATAAGATAGTATTAAACTATTTCACTCAAGATCAGGTCTTAACTTAGAGAGAAGATCTCGATTTTAGAGTAACTACAAAGAATCCAAAATATCCCTGAGCTGTCTTATGTCTCATATTTATAGAAAATCCTTCATGCGTACATTGTATACTTGTTGGCTGTATGTTGGATACTGCTAGAGAAGATAAGGATGATGAGTCCCTCATCCGCCTTATCTGCCTCATCTGCTAAGATCCTGTCTTGGTCACGTGCGTGACTGCTTCCAATCCACTGGCATGGTTCCGTATTTCTGTCCTCGCTTCTTGGCTCGTACTTTAGCCTGTGCTAAAGCGTCCCGTGTACGCTTACAGTTCTTCCTTTCCAGCTCGAACATACGTTTCTATTCCAGAGCTTCATTGGCCGTTGTCGCCAGTTCCTTCAGCTCCTTAAGTGCAGTTACCTTACTATTACCGTCCGTAACAGATATTATATTAAAATTCTACTGTTTTGTGGCCGACAACGCAATAAGCAACAATAGTAAACTTATTATAGGCCTAAATAGTTACTTTAATATTTTTATTAATACTAAGCATTATATACACTATATAAAGCATATAATTAACCTAGTAGTTAAGGCACTAATATATGGAAAAGGCGTAAGCAAATTTGAAGAAAAACTAGTATAAACAGCTTCTTAAAAGTAGTTCAAGCTTTATTAGAAATATGGTGTTGTTAGAAAGCTTTATAACTTTATAAATGCCATCCTCTTCTTCTATAAGCGCTGCAAGCTTTTTAAGATAATATAAAAGGAGCTAAGTAATAAGAATTCTTTCTAGTAATTCAGTAGCCTTTATTTACTATAGGACAACAGAATTAGGTAGCATTTAGTTTATTATATGCTTTTACGTTGCTATGAGCTAAAAGACGCTATCTTAAAGTTTATATACTAATAGAGGTCTACTACTAACAACACTACTAAATAAGAAGACTATAAGTAAGGCTATAATCCTTTAGCCAACGCTCTATTAGATGATAAGTGGGATGAGGTAAAATAGCTTACTAACTTTTTAGAACCCTTTTATTAGATAACTTTATAATTAGAAGGTAATACCAGCTTATTTGGGCACGGGAGCCTTTAGCAGATGCTAGTTAACTTATAATATCTTTAGATTAAGCTTTATAAAATTAAGATAGCACTAGCTAATAAGAGTAACTTGTATATTAAAAATGTGACTCAATTTGGTATCTAGAAGCTTACTACCTATTTTGAGTGCCTTATTATGGATTCTTCTGTTTCCTACTACTGCATGACAACTGCCCTTAACTCACGCCTTTACCTTCTATAGTTTAAAGATAAATAGGCTGACTATCCTTAGAGGCACTAAAAAGCTAAAAAGTCGCTTAAGACTATATTTTAGTGATATCTAAAGGTAGAGGAGGACGTTGAGATTAAGCTACTAGATTTCCATAGGCGCAAAACACCAGGTGGCAACTATTATAACAAGTAGTTTGAACAAACTATAAGCATTAATCTACACTTACAGACTAGCAATTGGGGCCATAAAAGAGCTCAGAGTTCGAATGAGTTGCAAAAGTACTTTGACGACGTTGTTGTTGACCTAACGATTGCCTAAGAGGGCGATCCTATATATGGAGATCTTCTTATATAGTGGCTTTGAGTAGGGTAAGCTTACTATCCTACTCTATTTAAAATCGCGCTTGATTACCTGGCCATCCCATTCACCTCTTGTGAGTGTAAGAGGTGCTTTAGTAAGGCCAGAAGGACTATCTCTATTGACAGGAACTCCCTTGCTCTATTAATGATTGAGGTGTTACAATTACAGCACAATTGGCTACTTAATCGGGCCGTTAGCAGCAAGTTGAACCAGCTATCAGACTACATCCAGCGCCTCCAGAAGGTAAGAGAGTCTTCAGTTACTACAGTTACTACAGTAACTACTCCTACTAGTAGCTCTTTGAAGCTGAGTAATCAGTTACTCCTACGACCCGTAAATGGCGTCTTTTTTTTGCCTACAGTAAGTTACTACTCCTTACCCCTCCAGTTACTACTCCACAAGTTGCTGAAAAGTTATAGTAACTTACTGTCGAGAGCGCTGCAGTAGTATTTGGTGGCCACGAATAGATCGTGAAACACTT
Organism: Zopfia rhizophila CBS 207.26; assembly: GCA_010093925.1. Taxonomy (NCBI): domain Eukaryota; kingdom Fungi; phylum Ascomycota; class Dothideomycetes; family Zopfiaceae; genus Zopfia; species Zopfia rhizophila. The sequence continues at coordinate 755,119 of ML994657.1, read as the reverse complement.
AGTCAATTTGGGAGCGAATACAAACGCGAAGGATGGTGCATATAATAGTGCACCACAGGTTGCGTGTTATCAGGGGCATAAAGCGCTGCTGGATATACTGCTGTAGGTATTATATAAAGCTCTAGCAAGCAGTGAAACTCACTATAGAGTTAAAACATTCTCTTCTTCTTCTCTGGCTTCAAATAAGCCTGTCACTGCGGAAGTTGTTGAAGCAGCAGCGAGGAATTGGAGAAATGGAAAAGATGTCATGATGCTCCTACTTGATCGGCAAGGAAGCGCAGTCAAGATCACAGAAGAGGTGGTTAAAGCAGCAGCGGGGAATGAGAGAAATGGAAAAGACTTCATGACACTCCTACTTAATCGACGAGGAAGCGAAGTTAAGATCACAGAAGAGGTGGTTAAAGCAGCAGCGGGGAATAGGAGAAAATGGAAAAGACTTCATAATGCTCCTGCTTAATCGGCCGAGGAAGTAAAGTCAAGATTACGGAAAAGGCAGCTACTCAAATAGTAAAGTTGTTTAATAAAGAGGTGATACTGTTCTTACTTAATCGGCGAGGAAGCGAAGTCAAGATCACAGAAGAGGTAGTTAAGGCAGCGGAAGAAAATTTAAATGCCGGCGAAGAAATAATAGCGCTTCTATGCGACACGTGCCCAGACATGCTACAAGGCGCACTTATCGCTATGCCAATTAGGCTCGAGCAATGGACGCAAACTCTGTTTAGGCTTCGTTTCGGCGCCGGTTGGGTATATGTTAGAAAAATACATACGGGAGGAATTTAGCGTTTTGTTTTGTTCGCGTTAAGGCTAACGGTTGAGAGTGGTACAATCGCAGAAAAATTAGGCGGCAAGCCTGCATAAGGAAATGGCATTTCCTAGTACTAGAATCGAGGATAGTGGAAGAGGCCGAAGGCTCTAAAATGAGTTTTTCTTGTTTAAAGTGGCTGGTTGAAGGTAGTGTAAATGCGGAAGGGTCGAGCTGCGGAAGCATGCTCATGAGTGACATGTAACAGGAATGAAAACAATTCGGCACTGAATGTTGCCACCACAAGAAGGGAGGGGTGACCGACCCGCTCCGGCCAGACCCTTGTGAGCCTCGACTTTGGCTTAGAAGTACTTGAGAATGTAAACAATATGTAAAACAAAGAGAACGTGGGAGTATTGCCGTATAAGATAAGGTATTAAAAGCCCAGTATTAGTGGCGAATTGAACACGTGTCATGAAGCCGTGACGCTTTACTTCGTACATAGAGAGCATCCTTCTCCCTGCATTGCCGCAATGTGTCTGTCCTGGTGTGATGTTTGAATCTAATGTCGTTTGGTGCGTTCCAATATTGCCCAGTGCCGCCATGGAGCATGAACGTGCAGATCTTGTAGGGTATGTAGCCAGGATCGAACCCATCCCTTATATCAAGTGTACATGCCACAGAAGCAGTGGGTGGCAACGCGAAACAGTAGTTGCCTACAATACTTTCTAGCCAATCATTTATCCCCAAAGCACACAGCCACGCCAGCCTTGTCACCTCAGCAGCCTAGCTGCATTAAGGCTATTGCTGTGTTTCAACTTTGCTGCTCTTCGCCTTCATATGGAAGGCATTGTGATTAGCTTTTGTCATTTGTGCATATGCTATTTAGTGTCAGTAGAAGTAGCTACCATTCAGTCTGGTGGAATGTATAACGAAGTACCGACGGGCATCAGGTGAATATTATATTCAGCAGGACAATTAACGTGTATAGAAGTTTTCCTGCTTGTCAAGAAAAGTCTTACTCCAGAACCAGTACCAGAATGAGCTAGAAAACAGTCCTCAAACAATTCTAATCTTGTTTGTTTGTCCAGCCGTGAATTATAAAGAGATGATCCTTCTTTAATTCAGTATATCAGAATCTTCAACCTTCAACCGCTCAAATCATGTCCTCGCCTCCAGAATCCTCAAAGTTGTCACCTCAAGGGACTACGCCGTCAAAGCCACCACGTAAAGTGAGGTTTCGGATCGACAAACGAGTAGTAGAGGACATTTACGATAGTCCAATCTACTGCGTTGTCAGCATAGGAGTCAATCATGAGAAGATCTTAAGGGATATTGACCCGGCTTACTTAGAAGCCGGCCGAGCAAATGAAAAGGCCTTGGAATTGGCTGGAGCAATTTGTAATCAGTATCAGCCTGCCGCAATAAGATGTGTTAATGAGAACGCTTCCTTAAAAGAGTACAACCTTTCACTTGTTCATCAAGGGCGTGATGCGAAGGCAATTGTGGAAGTGGTCGAAACAGTTTTGCTGGGGGCAATAGGTGGAGACAATACTGAAGATTCTTAGCTTGCTTGTAGAAGAACATCAAGTTACCTACCATTTGCTAGAAGGGAATTCCCTAGAGGTCCGTTGCTACCTAGGTGGCTGTGGTAAGACTTGGTGAATGTGATCGAAATGTACGGCACCAAATTTCGAGCACTAACCTCCTTGCTACAGAAGTTGCCCGTGATACCGTCTTGTTTTACAACATTTTAGGGGTTTTTGAAAATTATTTACAATAAGGATCAATCAAATATATCCGAATTGGGAACATATATCACAATGATTTTTTGTGGTTCAACACGCTACCCCCCACTTTCCGTCGGCTTCGGCGAAACAATTCCCCGCCCTCCAAAAAATTTCGGAACAACTCCACCAACATCGCCAGCACAATTCGTCTCACAAAACACCTATTCCTCTCCATAGCTTTAAACTGGCAAACATGTTTGCCGTTCCGGGCTGGAACGTTTCCGCGCCGCTCAAGACCCAAACCGCAACGTCGAATGCAGCGGCGCAGAATAGTGAAGGAAAAAAGAGCGAGAAAAGGAAGAGGGATAAGAATAAGGGCTTGCAAGTGAACGAGAGCAATGTTGGGGAGGTATGGGAGAAGGTTATTGAGAGGAGAGGGGTCAAGGCAGAGTCACAACTAGAGCAAGAGGATGTGAGATTTACGATGGAGGCTGAATCAAAGAAGCGGGAAAAGAAGAGGAAGAGGAGCGGTGATAAGGGGCAAAAGGAGATATCCAATGCGGATGCGACCGGAGAGTTCAATGGTTTTAATGGCCAGGAGGATCAGGCGGAGAGTACTAAGGGCTCAATTGCGGAGCAGACCACTACGGATGGCACATGTAAGCGCGACAAGAAGAAGCGCAAGAAAGACAAGCAGCACAACGAGTCCAATACCGAAGATGCTCCAAAAGCGTCCAACACTTCTGAACACTTAAAAACTACCCTCACATCATCGACCGCTGCATCTCTCCTCCCCGGACCCTCAAACCTCACCCCCTTCCAAGAATCCATGCGCGCAAAACTCACCAGCGCCCGCTTCCGCCATCTTAACGAATCCCTCTACACAAAACCCTCCACTGAATCCCTCTCCCTCTTCAAAGAGAATCCCGACATGTTTGAAGACTACCACCGCGGCTTCGCACAGCAAGTCCAAGTATGGCCTGAGAACCCAGTTGACGGGTACGTTCAAACGATTCTCTCACGCGGGAAAATGCGCACAAAAGACCCATGGAAAGACAAGAAGCGCAAAGACAAGAAATGGAAAGTCCCCGCTTCAGATCTCGAAACTACCTCTGGATCTACGATTAAACCTCTTCCAAGGAATATGAAAGGCTGCTCCACAATCGCAGACCTGGGCTGCGGTACCGCCAGCCTTTCTCACATTCTCCACAACTCTCCATCATTCAAGTCGCTCAATCTGACAATACATTCCTTCGACTTGAGTAAACCATCAGGACCCTCCGCTCCTCTCGTCACGGTAGCCGATATATCATCACTCCCACTCCCAGACGCAAGCGCAGATGTAGCAATATTCTGCCTTGCGCTCATGGGCACAAATTGGCTCGACTTCGTAGATGAAGCTTGGCGAATTCTGCGTTGGCGCGGCGAATTATGGATTGCGGAGATAAAATCACGCTTCGGTCGTGTCAGCAACGCGCGCAAGCCTCCGATCAATTCTGTTGGCTCATTACGGAAAGATAAAAAGGCAAAGGGCAAGAAGAAGAGGAAGGAGCCAGAAGAAGGGGGGACTCAAGGATCTGAAGATGAAGCAGAGCTGGCCGAACGCGTCGACGGTGTCGAAGGCAGAGAGCGCACAGAAGTTTCTACCTTTGTTGATGTGCTCAGGAAGAGGGGGTTTGTGCTTGATGCGCCGGATGGTAATGCGAACGCGGCGATTGATATGAGTAATAAGATGTTTGTCAAGATGCAGTTTATCAAGGTTGTTGCACCTACCAGGGGCAAGAATGTGAAGAGAGAGGAGGCGGAGAGAGGGAAGGGAGGATTGAATATGGGGATTAAAGGGAACAAGTTCACGGCGGTCGCGGAAGAGGATGAGGCCGAGGGAGATGAGGCCGATGGGAAGGTGCTGAAGCCTTGTTTGTACAAGACTCGGTAATATCTCTTTGGCACGGAGCTAAGCAGATAGGTCAGAGGCCTATCTCCAAACTGGTACAACCCGCTCCTTCATGGGAAACGAGAACGATGGAAATGTCAAGGGACCTATGAAATTGTCTCAAAAGTCCTCAATCTCAACATGGAGCACCCATTCAGCGTCTCTTGATCTGCAGAATACAATCGCCTTTTCAGTATCCATATGCCAGGAATGCGGTGCAGGGCTAGATCTTCCCTTGTTCAACCCAATCCATATTAACATGGCCAGACCATCGCACCATCTCACTAAACTCCACTAAACCATGCATCTTTGTCGGCACGACTTCTCTTCACATCGAACAGAAACGCTTCACAATAGTTTCGTCGATATTGACTTTTATTCGAAAACCCGCCTGCACGGAGACTGCCCGATCTACGAAGCTCCGTGCTCTCTTCCCGTTTCCGTCATATGTTTGTTCCTGAGGTGGCCATTCAGAAGCTATACTGTCACTCATTCAACGCCGGCAAAATTCTTTGTCGTGAAATCGATACGTAATGCATCATCTTGCACGTATCTCACATTTCGCCTACATGAAATGCACCTCGCTACTGCAGACAATCGACGCAAGACGCGCGACATATTTCCCTGTCCTATTTCCCCGGCCGCAAAGCTATCCATATCAGTATATACGTACATGACACCTCATATTATCACATGAAGCCTATCCGGCATCCCTGTCTAGCGATATGCATGGGTGCGAGTGTTGTGCATTAAGCGAACGCGGCGTTGGCCGATATTCGAGCCTCTATGCCATAGAACTACTGTCTAATGCCTGTAAATTAAGGACTCCGTGTCCCAATAAAGGGGACCATAATCCGAGTTATATGGGATTGACATCAGCTAATGACAAGGAAATTGAAATGTTGAGCTGCTTATTGCATTTCCATCATCGATCGACCTGACTACTCTTACGAATCAACGCGAGGGAGAAGAGGCTGGGATTCAAGTAATTGTTGAATTCGCCATCGTCGATCTAGCTAATACTGGAACACCCTGCCTCCGATCCTTGAGTAGAAAGTTGGAAGTTGTTGGGAAAGGAGGGAAGGAAAAAATTGCCGTATGATTGCATGGCTTTCGTAGATAATACACGCTGACCTGCTAGAATGCAAGGTTGTTCATCGATCCGATATCATGAGCTCATGTCCCGTGTCCATCGCATCAGATGAGAAATGTAAAAGGGAAAAGGTGGGTCTTGATAAGGGGAAAATTGGGAATGGAAGAAGCTGGCCGAGAACCAAGTCGGCATTCAGCGCAGCCTTAGGGTGAACTTCAAAATCCAAACTCCCCTCCGCATGAAATGGGAAAGAGAAATACATATGCCGTTGAACGCATTGCTCGGATCAGTCATGAAAACAAAAGAAAAGAAATCTTGAAAAGCCCCAGTCCATGCACATTTCATGTTTGCGCTCCGAATTCGCCAAGTCTATGCATGCCCCGTAAAGCCCCAACTCATTCGTTACTTTTCGTGGTCCACGGATCATATGGGTTTTGCAAAACCCTCTAATGTTTTGCCTTTTCTCTATCCATTCATGTCTGCAAACAGCAGCCCGGCTGCATACTCGACATTGCCATTCGTAGCTCTCAGCGCTCGAATCGCATCATCCCTCGAGAACCCTAGGTTGGTAAGCTGATCTATATGCTCCTGCGGAAAATCCTCTGTGGAAACCTGTGGCGGTGCTTGAGGTTGAGATGGCGGCGGCCCTGCAGCAGCAGAAGATCCAACCGCCGCGGTCGTACCCGCGGGTCTCACAGCGCCAGATCGGGCGCCGATTTCAGTGCCGTTGGGGCCGGAGACGGTGGGCTCGTTCATCTGTGATTCTTCGAGCGATTTGGGGATTTCGGACTCGTGCAGGAAAGGGACTTCAATCCCTTCGAAGCAGAGGGCATTCTTCTCAAGATCGATTTTCGCTTTGTAGCGCTTGAGCATGTCTAATCCGAAGAGGAGATCGACGTCTTTGCCTTCCATGACGGTGAACGCGCACGGCATTATCGCTCCCCCGATTTTAATCTCGGCGTGGTGAACTCGGCCTAGAATTCTGGCGGTCCCTACGCCCTTGGCGATGCCGGAATAGCGCGTGTCGATTAGTCGCATGATTCCACATGCTTCTGCGCAGGAGGGAGACATGATGGTTGCTTGGGCGCCGGAGTCGACGAAGGCCTTGACCGGATGGCCATTTACCTCAGTGTTGATGTAAAGCATGTGGACGCGGACGAAGACTGCGGATATTGTTAGCATATTATTCACGATTATAAATGATATTGCTCACCTTCAGGATTGTTCTCATACGCATGTTGCAAGTTCTCAATGACACGGTCCTGGCGGATAATCTCCTCAATCTTGCGCTGGGCCTCGACATTAAAGGGGTCCTCGTTCAGCAAGGCGATCTGGTTCTGGCGCTCGCGTTCGGCCTCCTCCTCCTGTCTCTGTTCCATGGTGAATAACTCTCTCCAGCGAGCTGGGTCAGTGAGGGCAGCAGCAAGTTCTGGTTTCCGCTGTCGCAGCTGTTCCTGTGCTGCGGGGTTACCCAAGATACCAAGTCGCACATCTTCTGGATCGCCTCCTCGCCGGCGGGCGTCTGCACCACCACGATAGCCGGAGCGGCCGGAGCCTCCTCGTCCTGTCTGCCCCTGCGCCCCCTCTCCGCGCCGCCGGATGAGTACGGCGAGCATCTCGCCGTCCTTGATGCCTGCCTCTTCAAGGGTCTGGACTTCATTCGTAAGCGGACGTCCATTGAGGAAGAAATACTGTGCGGCTGCGGGGAATGTGGTCTCAGCCTCGACGAAGCCCTTGAGGTCCTTGACTGTGATCCCTGGCGGCAGGTCCAGCGTCAGCAGCTCCTGGTCGGAGGGCTCGTTGGGCGCGTTAATTGATATGGTGACGCGTGGCCTATTTAAGTAATGTTAGCCGTCTGTTTTAGCTTGTTACACAGGAACGGTTTCTGGGGGAGGCTCACATGGTCGATGGGCGTGCTCCTTGTGTTGTATGCAGGTGGTTCTGAATCGGTTCAAGAGAATGTGGTACACCGTGCTGGGGGAGGTAGAGGTGGGTGATTCTGGGGTGCCGGGAGTGGGTTGTCTAGGATGTCGGTCGGTGCAAGTTGATCCCAAAGCGTGCTGAGTGCGCCCGTGAAGCTTATAAAGGGAGCACGCTGGCGGTGCGAAGTTCTCTCGAAGCGGCGGCTCGCGGGCGCACCTTCACGCTTACGCCTCGCTGGAAGGTGATGGAAGGTTCGTAGAGTAGATGTGTGAGGACAGGCGTTAATAATCATGGATCGACATGTGAAGGCATGTTTCGACTGGCTGTCTTTTTAATCTTAATTCTGTCGTATGCTCTGTACGCGGGAGGCTGTGGCGGAGGCCTGGGGCGGCGGCCAGTGGGCAGCGTAATATAGGAAGCTCACCGTGGTGGTTGGGGTCAAGGCAGCACGTAGACGTAGGATTGCTAGGTACTGAAACGGCCTTGCTGGCCAAGCGGGCTCAGGCTGGAAAGTTGGATGAGAGCGGTGTGGCCTCCGCCCGGCTGCACTGTGCAGATGCTGCAGGGGGGCGATAGCGGGGCAGATGCTGGACTCTGCTCATGTCCAAGCATGTTTGGAAGCAAGCTTACTCGCGCAGCGCACCCTCCTCGCTTCGCTCGGGGGTGCTCCCGGGCTCAACGCCCACCCCAAGCTCAACGCCCCAATTGCCAAGAGAATCTCAATTGTACCCCAAAACGATGTCGGATTACCAGAAAATGGAGGCGCAAATTGCCTTAGCTCTTAAATGGATGTCCACAAAGACTTCCTACAAGCTAACAGACGTAGCGGCCATGTTTGGCGTACCTTACGATCGCCTCAAGCGCCGAAGGAGATCGCCCACCAGCAAGTCGACGCGACAGAAGACCAACCAACGGCTAACTCCTGCTCAATTAAAGGCCCTTGAGCTCTATATTAAGCGCCTCGATGATCTCGGGCAGCCTCCTCTTGTGGATATGTGGCGCGCTGCTGCAGAACGTATTCAAACTCTCTCATCTCCACCCGGCACTATCCTCAAACCTCTCGGCCGCGACTTCTTTAAACGCTACCAAGCAGCCAACCCACGCGTTCGACGCGTCAAACAGAAGCCTCAAGAGCTTACAAGAGTTATCTCTCAAAAGCAAGACGTAATTGAGGATCACTTCTGGGAGTATAAGCAGGTGGTAGATAAACTAGGCTTGCAGCCTGAGGACATATGGAATATAGACGAGTGCAGAACGCGAATTGGCGTTGGTGGTAATCAAAAGGTTGTTACCCTAGAGGTCTATCAAGCTGCAGAGTCTCCATCTGAAACAGAGCAAGAGCTTGTTACCCTCGTAGAAGCTATTAACGCTTTAGGCCAGGTTATCCCACCTCTGTGTATACAACGGGGCGCGGTTATTATGCATCAGCATGTCTCTAAGGAGCTCAACCTCGACCCTAACCTACTACTTAGGGTCTTAAGCTCTGGCTATATTAACGATCGACTTGGCATGGACTATATCTATCACTTTAATAAGTATACAAAGCTTGGTAGAAAGCGCGATAGGTGGAGGATGCTGATTTTTAATGGCCACTCCTCAAGGTTCACCTACGACTTTATACAGTTCTACTGGGATAGAAGAATATGGCCTTTTCTTCTACCATCTCATACAACGCATATACTACAGCCGCTTGACGTTGCGGTCTTCGGGCCTTTCAAACAGTATTATAAAAAGCGCGTTGAAATAGAGACTCGACTTGGCAATAATCATTTTAATAAGGTTGAATTTCTACATGCAATTCGAGAGGTGCGAAAGCAAGCTTATAAGCTAGGCACTATCCAATCAGCCTTCAAACAGGCAGGCCTCTGGCCCTACAATCCTAGCGCTGTTCTATCAAAATTGAAGACTGTTGATAGGCCTCAAACACCCCCACCTCAACCACCTCTAAAGGCAGTTATCTCGCCACCAACGCCCTGTAAAGCATGGCAATTAGACGAATTCGTAAGAAAGCATATATACGGTGTTGATCCTGAGACAGGATAATGGGGGATCCTACCTAGCCGCTTCTCTAAGTTTCAGAAGGGTGCCGTTGCTGCAGCGCTCAATGGAGAGAAAGCTGGTAAGGAGCTTATACAGGTCAACGTCGCTACCAACGCCCGTAAGAAGCATCAAAAAGGTGATTAACGACATATACAGAAGGGTGGCACCATCTACGTGTATGATGCAAGGCTTCGAGTGGCCGAACGTGAGAAGGAAGATGTGAGGAAGAAGGGTAGGGCTGTTGCCAAGGGCAAGTCAACCACCTAAGAACTAGATTGTTGAGATGATCAATTACAAACCCTATCAAACCTGTACATCCTATAATAATTTTGACCCTAGAGAACCTTCTCTGATGACTAGATGGACTAATTCTGTGCGTCGTAGGTGCTGCCCGCACCTATTTGATACGGGCCTTGGCATCTTGGGCATTGAGCTTGGGGTGGGCGTTGAGCCCGGGAGCACCCCCGAGCGAAGCGAGGAGGGTGCGTTGCGCGAGTAGATGCAAAATCGCCGCCCACGAGGGACGCGGCGCCGCATTCTGGCTGTATCAAGCTGCCCCAGGGCCTTGACGGGTCCTCCCGCAATATATAGGGACCAGGAGGGCTCAGGATGCTATCAAGGGAGCTTCTCTCCCCTCCTTGAGAGCTTCAGACACCAAACACCAGGGTCTCTGCACCGCGCCGCCCACGCCGGGCATATCTCGTGCACGCTGCCAGGGTCGACGGCGAGCACAGCAGATGCGATACGCGCTGGCATGCTCTATCAAGTCAAGGGCCATGTATCTGCCATGCAATCTCGATGCACTCTCCGTCTGTCAATTGCCCAGATGACTCGGCCTGCAAGTCATTGGCGATTCCCGTCCGAGAGTGGGCACTTTACTGGGGGTGAAAGACGAGGCATCCAGGTGGCCGCCTGCACGAGGCATTACCAGCGTTCTGATCCCCGTGGTATAGCTAATGGAGGTATACGAGACTCGTACGATACAGGCAGCAGCGTACAGGATCTCTTCTAGCATGTCTCGGGGGACGCAGCGGGGCCTGTTTTATCGGACGAGAGTAGTGAGAGACGGGAGCCGACTATTTCGCAACACTGGATCGGCCTCGGCATCTGTCGCGGTCCAGCCTTTGACATCGGGGGGATCGACAAACGGCCGAGCCAAGCGATGGGACGGGCTTTGGGCAGCCCGTGTCTCGTGCCCCTGGACAGGACAGGAACATACGGGCCCGGCTAATCCATCCTCACCCGTCATCCAGTTACTCCCTTCACTGCGGATGCTGACAGCTTCTGCCCACGCTGGAGGCCGATAACCCCTTCCTGCTGCACTCCATTCCGATCGTATCTATCCACCGCATACCCTCGATCGGCCGCCAAGATGCCCAGGGATCTGGAGTCGGAGAAAGCAACGCTTGAGGGCATGCCTCCGCTATTGAAAGAAACGGAGACTAGCAGCTTCCCCGACGATCCGCCTCCGCTCTACAGAATGCCAACTACGCTGATGGATGACGCCTACAAGAGACTGAAGGACCTGCACCCGTACTCTCTGCTGCTCAGTCCAGACGACCTCGACCAATGTGACTGGCTTGAACATGCCGCCTTCGAGCCGCACGAAGCTGCAACGCAGGAGAAGGTAAGAAATTATCCCAAAATTCTCCACTCCTATTCATGTCAATATCCCTCCAACGTATTTCATATACGTCACTTCAATTCTCCATTACGCCATTGGGTATTGGGCACTTCACCGTCGTTACTCCGATCGTCCTCGTCACTGCCTGAACCTCAACCCTTGTCGTTGTTCATGACCCAGCTTGTTATCAGACCGCTGCCTTCCTATTTTGTTTTACATTGGATTGTTCATCATGCCTACTGCTTTGGGCTTTCATGCGGAGTCTTTCTCTTCCCAATGCCTTCCCTTTTAGGATTTCCCTACAGTGTCCTTTATTCCCTTGTGCCTTTTATTCACACCCCTACTTCCAGCATCTGCTACTTTCCCTTTCAAGCCTGCTATATACCGTCTTGTCCCATCTCCTAACCTACCCATTTCCTATTCTAACATCCCCCAGCTAGAATACCGCCTCCGCACATGTGGCGAACTCTGCACCGGCCTGTTCTCCTCCGCCTACACCACATCCGACGGCAAACTCGGCGACCTCGTCCGGACCCGCAAATTCCCCAGCATCGACTCCTCAGACTCCGATCGTAAAAAGGTGCTACTAGGCCACATCATCGCAACCAAGCACACTTCCCCCTTGGTAACAGACGACTCCATGGCCTTCCCCGCAGACTGGCGCACCAACTACCAACTCACCCCCAAAACCGGCCATAACGAGGACGGCCAGACAATATGCCTGCATTCGCTGGCCGTGCATCCGGACTTTCATGGTAGAGGGTTGGGAAGGGTACTATTACTGGGATGGAGTCAGCGGATGCGGGATTCGGGGGTGGGGAAGCGGATAGCGTTGATTTGTAGGGAGAAATTGGTGCCGTGGTATGAGAAGCATGGGTTTAAGAAGGTGGGACCGAGTAACTGCAGCTATGGGGGTGGCGGATGGTTTGATATGGTGATGGAGTTCGATGACATGCCGAAAGAGGATTTGTAGGGGGATTTGAAGCCGGTCGGGGTGGGGATCATGGTCTTGGGTATTATGAACGGAGGGTTGTGACTGGGTTATAGTCTTGGGCGTTACCTCTGCGGGATGGAGGCTGGAATCTAAGGGCGGGAAAGGGGATGGCCGGGATTCATGATGTCTAAAAGGAGTCTTTCAGGGCAGCCGGACTGGCTATGAGAGGGTTTGGCATGAGTGTTATGAGGGTTTCGCGGGCATCGGTAATGTAGATGCGAATGCATTCATGCAGTAATGCAGACATTAATTGGGCGCACGCGAAACATCCACAAGACATCTTGCTGAAGTGGGTGCTGTTCAACCTGCCTTTCGGGTCTTCTTACTGAGATTCCGTCGCTATTTCATTTAGAACCGAAGGCGCACTGTGAAATATAGGCGTTCCGGCGAGATGACACAATGGATGTGGTTCTCGTTTCACTAAAGGAATGGTGGCATCGTTGGATTTGGGTCCAAAAGAACTTGAAAGGCAGCGTTGAAGGAAGTGTTAGGTAAATTTCGTCACTATCATAATATTCTACGAGACGGCAGAGTGTGTGTAGTTGCGACCGAGAAAGAAAAGTATAGGAGCATGGAGGAAATCTTGCGGTTTTGTTTAGGTGGTAGGTCAAGAAGATCGAGAATGGTGAACCGCAAGAGGCAAACGAACTGAGATGACCAAATATGTGAAATGGGCATGGAGTTAGGTAGAACGTACGACGATCGGAACCACTAACGGTGGGTGCAGGAATTGTAGAAGCGGTATATTTGAAAAGTGGCATGCTTCGATGACATCATATTGTATTGCAAACGAGTGGCACGCTCTGTGGAGAGCCCAAAATCAGCACCCTCCTTCGACTCCATTTACTCCTGAAAATCTAGTGCCGAGAGGAAATATCTCGTGCTCCCCAGTCCCAAATCCGTCTCTATCAACAAAAAGAAACTCCAGTAATGCTGCTATCCTCCGTACTCAATTTCCCCCGTACGTTCCGCCGATCAAGTTTGACCAACCTGGTCAGTGTCCAACTATCGTCAGACCATGCGTGCTGGTACCAACACACATGTAACATCCTCCTTTCATATGACTAAAGAGATCTCCCATCTACCTCCCTTCTCTGTAGGGTGTTCAAGTCGACGCCTTGGATCATGCGAACCTATTTCAGATTAGCTGTTGAATTATATTTCGAACTCCTCTCTTCTCAGAACGACGAGAAGAAAAGAAGGAGAAAGCCGGAAACTCACGTTCAGTGCTTTGACGCCTTCGTAGAATCCGGGCTCGATGCTTTCGGCCATAAGGCTACTTCCGCATCGGCTGCAGAAGTAGTGTTGGACGCGTTGTTTGCCAAAGCGGTATTTCTATGGAAGTTGTTAGAACCTCTTGGAATGTAAATATTTTGAGGGAATAAAATATGTCGACGAAGATGTGCTGGTTTAATCCATGAAGGAGCTAAGGTAGGCTAACAGCAAGGGAGGGCTAGAGAATTCGCTTTCGTGTGTCGCACTGTACATTTATATGGAACAGAGAAAGTAGGCTCACCTCTATGAGGTCCGATTCTAGTCCGATGGTCTGAAACTCGATGCAATCGGTCTGGACGTAGACATTAAGGTAGCCATTTCTAGCGCAAATGGAGCAGTTACACTCGACTACCCAAGAATCTAGATCATCCAATGGAGGTGATAGGGTGACGGTGTAGCGGACTAGCTGGCAGTGGCACGATGCTTGGTACTGTTGATCATTAGCGCTAGCCTTCTAGCATGAAAATTTCAAGGTTAAGAAAAGGAACAAGTGTGGAGAACAGGTGATTGAAAATAGTCGATTGGAAACGAAAAATAGCTTGTGCTAGGTAAAGAGGGATACATGTCGAGAGATGCATAGTATGAAGCTGTAAAATGAAGGCAAGAATCATTTCAAATGGTGGCGACATCGGAAATCGTCTAAACCGCGCCAGTGCATGCGAAGAGAGTTGATATGGGACAAAAGTGAAGTGAACCAAGGACACATCTGGGGCATCGAAAGAGCGTGCAAGTAGAGGCGGACCGTTGGGATTGAGTTACGAGACCCGAACAGTGGACAAGATGGCGCACTAGCGGTTATGGCGTCCATTCTACCGGCTTCGTAGGAGAACGTGGATCGGATATCGGAAAGCGTTCTAGTGGCTCGAGGGGAATACGAGTGTGGATGCGGCTCGGTTGGTCGACGAAGGCCCAGGGTACCCGGTTGATACGGACAACTGAAATTTGAAGGAGTGGAAAGAGACAGTATAGTAGAGCTTGTAATATCAAAAGAAAAAGGTTTGGGGCAGAATGCTGGGATGAGCGGGAAGACATGACTAATATTAGAAATCCGAAAGGGGAAAGAACACTGAGAGTTTAAACGCACCTTCCTGCTTGGCCGGCTCGAGGCCATCGAATGAACGGCCGGGTAAGTGATGTCCCCCATCCTCCTGTTGCTACGGTTGATGGCGATGGAAAAGGGATGGAGAGGGAGAAAGTATATGGGATACGTCGCTGCGGTTGTTACGGTGACTGTTTACAAAGAAGTGCTGGAGTATCATGTGAGGGCAGCCGAGATTCGCAAGACTGGCTCAATTGAGACGGTTTTGCGAAATGTTCGAAAACGAAGAGAGTTCGGTATTTTCAAGACGATGTAGTTGAGACTGAAGAGAAGCTTTTGGAGAGATTGTCCTTGACGTTATGTTGGTACGCAACAATTCACACCTCAACAGGAGGATATGAAGTCATATTTATGCACTACCTTCAACCAGTCAACCACCAAACATACCTACCTAGAGATCATCAATGCCTGATCAGTGATGACATCTCGGCCCATCCCACCACACTTTTCACCCTCTCCCTCCCCAATTCAGTCTATTTTCATCCCAAAACTCCGTCACTTCACCCTCCAAAACCACCAAGACTTGCATCTCCCGTTGAAAATAACGTTAAGATAGTAAGCCAAGCAGGACGCCAAACCCTTACCTCCGCGGATCGTCTCTCATGTTCAGCTGGACAGGGTCTTGGGATGCGGCTCGACTTTCAACTTTAGCTTAAAAAGAGATAGACGATCGTGATGGTACCCGTGCCTAGGGGTTTGTGAAATTTGGGGGCGTGTTTGGGAATGGATGGCCTCGTATTTGCGGGCGCGATGTCAGGTGCATGGCTTTATATGGCCAGGCGGGGTTTAGGCAATTGAATTTGGTGCCTGATATCGGGGTTCTAGCTTGCGGAATTGAGTTGCGGAACGATGCATGTAGCTCGGAAAGACATGCATCTGGGGGCGCACATCCCTGATTGACGGATTTCTTGGACTGGAGCCTCAGTTGAGTCATGTTGGTGATGTCTTTCTGCATACGGAGTACAGCTCTCGACGCTCTTTTCGTTTTCATTGCTTGTTTAGGAGGCTAAGAAATGGTGAGCCCATGGGAGTGGTTACTATATCTGGACCAGGTCTTTGGGTCGTTTTGCGGCTCGCAGAGCATGTGGTCGGATGGTGCACCTCGTGGTAAGAAGAGAGGGGTCGGAAAGTTTTGGGCGAATTAGACGGGCTAAGCGGGGACTCTTTGCACCGTTTGGCCGGTCATGGAGGTGGTCATTCAGGCCATTCGTTTCGAAATACCGTGATGAAGTGGTTATCGTCGTATTTCTGGGGTGCCTATGCAGATAGTCGGCGACGTCAAGCCACCAAGACTTGAATTCATGATGTAACCTGAGGTTGTATCAGCCATCTGTCTGTATTTCTTGATATAACAGCCTATCACAGTGCTTGCAATAAGTTGGTTTCTCCAGAGATTGGACCCTTTTTTTTTTTTTTTTGGCAACTTTGGACCTTGTTGATACCCCTAAGTTGTGATTCTTGAGATTATTTCGCACGGCAATTCAACAATGAAACTCTCGGATTCCGGCCGGAAAAGAAGCTTGTGATAGTCCTCGGTTCACCAATAAGCTCGGCGAATTGACCACCGGCTGTCTTAAGTGCTCGTCTCCTACCGATATCAAAAAACGGGGCCGACATCTCATATGACCCCGATACGTGGTGCCTGAAAAATGCCTTTTGCCTTCACAAACTAGAATTCCTCTTCAGCTGCAGTGAGCCCGTTTGACTGTTGAAAATCTCGTATATAAATTTCCGTATCTCGTATATGTCTAGATGGCTGAAGTGCGATATCGTTGGAAAAGCAAGCTTAGGTTTAGAGTAATTTTAGACACGTTACAGAGCTTTTTATGGAAACTTGTTGCGAACGCTGGCTGGTTGGCTGGTTGGGAGAAAAAGGGCTGAAAGTGACTTTGGCTTGGCACGGGTCGGGAATAGACGGTCCCCGTTACGCGACCTCGATGCAAATCCAGGAGTGCTGTCCAAGGCTCCTCCCGGTGCCGTGTGCGCAAGTCTGCTGTCGCTGTTGCAGGTTAAAAGCTTCGAGTTTGGCTGTTGCAATGTCTAAATAGAGCGCGCGCAAAGCAGGAACGTCGTACGACCTCCGGATCTTTAGGGGAGTTTGTTAAGCACGCGACACTTGGACCGCTGGGGTCATACATTGTAACCACCGCCAGTAGCATAACTCTCTAAACGGCGAGTGGGCAAAGCGCAGGTATATGCATAGCTCAACGCGTTCATGGTCCTTGGCGTGCGTCAGTCTTGCTTTAAATATGTCGGGCGTCTGCTGTCTTTATGGCTCGAAGAGACAAAGTACAGAAGAACCACCACTTCTCACGACCCTCACGCGTGTGTGAATTCAAAAGATTCGGCAGCAGAACTCGTCCGCTCAGATTGCGCCGCCTCAGAAAAGTGGACCGTTCGGCTTTGCCAAGACGCGAGTCTTTCAGGTTGGTCCCCTTTTCGGCCTAGGGGCTGCAGTTTTAGCACTCGCACTCTCCCCCATATGAGAGGCCCACGACGACTGGAAACTGGGCAGTGATCGTCTGCTCACCTGTACATCTGACTGCATTTGTCCTTGCTATCCTTCTTACACTCCTTTGCGACCTTCTTTCTGGCCAGCTCGTGTCTCGAGCCCACTGCGCTTTTCAGCTTCTACAGCGGCTTCCGCGTTATCCGGACCTCAGCTTCTCGACAGCCTTGGAGAAGGATTTCGTCGTTCACCGTCAAAACAGAACTCATCGCATTCAAACGACCGGCTTTTAGTTCCCTCATGTGCCCCGTTCAGCCTCAAAACTAAGACCTCGGATCCTTCACCCAAACCCGAATCTTAGGAAACGATTCCTGGGAACACGTCCCGCCTTACGAGGGAACGCGAAAATCACAATGTCAACGCTGAATGTCACGGAGGTGGGCGAACCTGAATGGAATTCAAAGCCGGCCTGGAAGTTGCCTGGATGGGCTGAACCAATTGTATGTTATTGTTTAGCCTTCTGGTACTAGACCATCCCCGCGAGCGAAAGCTAACGTTGGCGTCAACAGATCGTGGCAACCATCCTTTTCGGGGCAATGTTCATGACGAGGCGTCGAAACTTTAGAATTTTCTCCAAGCCCTCTACACAATCCGGCTACCTTGACAGCCCCGATTCCAACGATTCGTCCGACC
This sequence comes from Zopfia rhizophila CBS 207.26, assembly GCA_010093925.1. Taxonomy (NCBI): domain Eukaryota; kingdom Fungi; phylum Ascomycota; class Dothideomycetes; family Zopfiaceae; genus Zopfia; species Zopfia rhizophila. The sequence goes on along the minus strand of ML994657.1, from coordinate 737,524 downwards.
GGTTGCTCTCCTATGATTCCGATGGCTCGGGCGAGTATGAGGATACCATCTTTACCAGCAAGTTCCCACCAAAGAGGCGGAATTGCTGTGGAATGGCCGTTAACATGCCCAACACCTCACGCTTCCGAAACAACCTCCATAGCCGTATCCTGCAGCGCTTTCCCTTCTTGATCGAAATGTTCTATTGGATCATCAATTATGCCTTCTATAGGTTCACTTCGATCGCGTCCCAGGCAATATTTGCGAAGACGGGTATCTGGAATGTTGCGCAGGGGCATGGTATTTCGGTCTTGGAGACAGAGGAGTTTTCGTTGCTGAGCTTCCTATTCCCTGTGCACGAGAGAGATGTTCAGCAATGGTTCATGCACGGTCACAAGGACGCTCTGACAGTTCTGAACAAGGCATACGCGCTAATTCATATTCCGGGAACTGTTGGGTAAGTATTGATAGATGTGTGGGAGCAGATTAGGGAGAATAGAACTAACTTCAACATAGCTTCATCTGCTGGTACTACTACGTTGCCCCATCCTTCGATACGTTCGCAGTAGCCCGCCGAACCATGACGCTCACGAATTTCTGCGCCTTCATGACCTTCATATTCTACCCGTGTATGCCACCGCGGCTCCTTCCTAAGGAATACGGTTTTCTCGACACCGTTCGCCACGACGATGCGCAGAGTGTCTGGATGAGCGGAAAATACGTCAATACGCTTGCCGCCATGCCATCCATGCATTTCGGCTACTCCTTCTGCATTGGCATGACCCTGGTCTACCATTCTGGCCTCTTCCGCCGCACGCTGGAGAAGGGCGAATCTCGGAAGAGCCTATTCTGGAAACTGTTCTACCTTGCGTTTGGCATCGGGTACCCGGCTTTCATTCTCACGGTGATCGTCGCGACGGCTAACCATTACTTTATGGATGCTATGGTCGCTACTTTCTTCGTGTTCTTTTCTTTCCTCTGCAATAAGGTGTTTTATGTCTTCATCCCTCTGGAGGATCTCCTGCTCTACGCCATTCGGGCCGAGAAGCCAATTCCGACGACAGGCGACCGGTTTCACGAGCGGGGTGGCAGAATCTGATTGCTGGCCCACATTTCCTTAGGGTACTAGATACATGACTCCTAGTTTCTGGATTGCATTGCCAGATCATTTTTGGGTGGCTGAATTGGCATTGGCGTATGGCTGGATTAATCTTATTTCCCCCACATGGATATGCATATGTAGCATAATGATCACTACAGTAACCGCTGTTTGCAGGTAGGGCTGGAGAGATGCAAATTCTAATACAAATTTCGAGAAACATTCAATCCTTTTTGCCGCTGTGGGCTTTATTGGCCACTTGACGTTAGAGTTCTTGATATATACTGATCAGACCCGCTGCATGCCTTCATCTTGGCATACTCATTTATTAGGGCGCTGTTATCAGATCTGTAGTTAATGGGCTGCACCGTATCTTCACCAAAGGATCCCTTTTGAAGCTTCCTACTTTCGGTTGGGCGACAGAACTCGGCCAAAGGTCTCTACTTTACTGCTTGAAAGTGGTATCGTGAGGTGAATCATTTCACCCGTATCACATCACGTGCATGCTAATGCAGGTACAGCTCGGCAAGCTCGCACCTCGAATCACCGTCAGAGCTCCCAGGGCAACTAGCCGCTACTCCCCAGCCCAACCTCTCACTTTTGAGTGATCATTACACTCCCTCTGCAGTCGCAGTTCTCTTACGCTTCACCTCCTTTCTACGTTCCCTTAACTCTCCTTTTCTTCTGCTTGAATGTTCGATTCGTCGCTCACTCAGCGGCTTTCCTGAGTTCTGAGCTCGCCGACAGCTCCTACCCCACACAACCACCTACTCCCCTATATACAACAATCCATAGCAATGGCGGACTCCGATGCCCAGGCTACTCTAATCGAGGAGACTCCAAGCGCTGGCGATGTTGAAATGACAGAAGGAGGAGGCGATGCGGGTGCCGGCGCTGGTGAGGAAAGCGGCTTGGCCGACATTGAGCCAGAGACCCCAAAGATTACCGTCTTTCTTGAGTAGGTTATCTCTTTTTTGCATCTAGACTTTCCTACTATATTATTTGAGGTATGCGACTGTGACCGAGCAATGAGATGTATGATGCGCACGCGGCGCGATGGAATTGCAGCCTCGTCCTTCGGAGCTGCAATGGAGCTTGCGATGCCCCACTCCTACACAGCCATCGCTCATTTACTTTCAGAATACGATTTTTGAATCGCTTCGAGATCGTTGAACTCATAATGTACCAGTTTGATCAAGTCTCCCGTCGTAGACATTGTGGTCGGCACAGGCAACGAGCAAACAACTATCTCCGCACATCAAGCAGTGCTAGTAAAGAGTCCGTACTTCGAAGAAAAGTGCTCCTCCTTTGCCGGCGGCAGCGTAAGTCTATCCTTCTCCCACAATCCATGAAATCCACTGACTTCTTCATAGCACAGCCAAATCATCCTTTCCGACGCAGACGTCGACGCCATGGGTTCTGTCGTCGAATATCTCTACACCGGCGAATACTTCCCCAAACGCCTTTCCGCGGCCAAAGACTCCCCACTCGAAAACGACCCGCGCATCCCAAAACCAGATACCGAGGGCGTCGCGCTCCTTGTGCACGCTCGCATCTACACTCTCGCAGATCGCTTCGGTCTCCCGGCTCTCAAATCTCTCGCACACTCAAAGATCCACCGCACTTCCAGCACCGCCAAGGGAGAAATATCATATGCTCGCTACGTCTATAAGGAGACTTCGCCAGAAGATACCACTATCCGCAGACCGGTGGCAGCATTCTGGGCGACGCGCAGCTACACTCTGCGCCATGATGCTGAAGTGGAGTTCAAGGCCATGTGTCTCGAGTTCCCACAATTCTCTTATGATGTGCTGAAGCTGGTGCTCGATCAGCAGGAAAAGAGCAAGAAGGCTTCACACGGCGATGATACACCGCATCGCGGCGGCCCCAGCGTGGTGCCTGGCAGCGCGAGGAAGCGTGCAAGGGTGAGCCAGGGCTGAAGGATATAGGTGATATGTGTCTGCTCTTCCAATACAAATTTCCGAGGTTTTGTAAGGGATCATTTAAAGCTATCTGAGCGAGACGGCGCTTTGCGTGTAGTATATTTAGTTATATCCGGGCTTTTTCGCCATGTAAAATTGGGCTTAGGATGGAGTTAATGGAAATCATATTCTGAGCATGGGAGTGTGCGGTTTGGCTATGACGTTTGGGCTACGGATCATGATTCTAGTGAAGGTCACCAGCTCTCTGTCAAGGCACCTTGAATTAGGAGCTTAAAATGTGCTGTAGCCATGGTTGGCCCATGACGTGGTGTTGGAAAGATTTTGTTGAGGGTGTTCTACTTCTCAATACACCTCCTTTGCCTCTGCGCAAGGGAACCTGCTACTCCTATCCGGATGTCCAGTACGCAGAAGTACAACCCATATCCCCTCATATAATCCCTAGGCCTCTCAACACCGGCAGCACATCTCTCTCCACGACCTGCTTTAGCTCCCCACTGCTACCCTGCATACCAATCCCACTCCCAGGAACCTGGAACATTTCTTCAACCTCTTTAACTCCCCCTCGTGCTTCACTAGAATCATACTCCTCCGGCCCTGTCTCAATCAAATAATTCAAGAACGCTTCCCAACGCGGCTTGTAGTATCCCCCAACCAACCCACCCCAACTCTTAGACGCATAATCATTAATCTCGCCATTCGGTCCCCACCTACTAATTTGATTCCTCGCGTTATATTCGTAGAAATCAGCAATTCCAGTGTCACTGAGAGGAGCGAGGGACCGGGCGGCGTTTATCAATGTGTCGAGGCGGAATTGCGGGAGCGTTGAGAGTGCAGCATCTAAAGCATCTAAACCCCCTATCAGGTTCCCTGCCTGGAAGCGCAGAAGCTCCCGGTACTCTGCCGTACTGTTGGACGAGGAGGCGTTCCAGGTTTGCATTAATGTGACGTAGTTGGCGAGAAAAGAATTGGATATGAATTGGCGCGTTAGATCGACGAAATCGTGCTGGTAGGCCGGATTGTCCCATAACTCTTTATCTTGTTGACTTGCAGCAAGCATGGCCCGCCACGCTTCGAGGATGGCGGTCGGGTCGTAGTTTAATGTGGTTGGATGGTGGCCGGTGCGGTTTGTGAGGGATGTGATGTTAGGGGATAATTCGAAGATGGATTTGGGGACGGCGTTGGAGGTGAGATTTGTGTTGTTGTAGGCGGTTTGACGGAGGATTTCCCAGGCCGTGTACAAGGCATCCGGTACATCGGTCTTGTGTTTGGTCGAGTATCGATTCCGGACCCATTGTCGGAAGTACGCCCGCGTATCTATTGGTTCGTTCTGCCATGCCTGATCGAGCAAGAGTTTGTACATTATTTCGTTGCCTTCTTGGCCTTCGGGCGTGAGTCCGAATCCCACTAGACTTGACGAGCTTTGTAAAGCCTGGGTGGGATTCACGGTGAGATTCTCGATCTGTCCATAGAGCCCTTGGTTGCCGCCATAATCATGCAATTGATTCCAAATCCAAGGTTTCCCATAATACCCCCTCGTCCTCTGCCACTGGGGCTGGCTCTCTGAAAACAAATCCAAGATCAGCATGTCAGAGTCTTCTTCTACGCCAGAAAGATACGCCTCGACCCTCTCATCGTTCCAGAAGTCGGAATTGCTGTAGAAGAGCCATCCTTGCATCACCCATACCGCGGCTGGATTCGCACTCTTCAGGCTCTGCCATGTGCCGTGCGTGACATTCCGCAGATATTCTAGATCTCCAGAAAATGGATCGTTCTCGTTGTACTGGTCGAGCGTGTAGAATTTTGTGATATTGCCGTAATACTCAATCTGCTTCCTTACACACCTCTCCTGCAGCTCCTCAAACAAGGAATCAGACGGTTCAAGGAACGTAGTATTCGTATACTCAGCCGGGAAGTCTTCCCATCGAGACCCGTTCACGAAGCTAGAGTTGGGATAGAGAGAGGGGAGGGAGCGGGGAACGAAACCGGTGAAAGCGGGCAGGATAGGTGTCATGCCTAGCTCCAACATTCTCTCTAATATCTTCTTCTGAAGTTCGAACTGGTCGTTAATCCAGGTCAGCGGTAGCTCCCCACCCCATGAGCCCTGGATATTTCCGAATCTGTTCCAGGCTTGAAACGCTGGGCCGCTGAAAAATGAGATAATTTCGGAGTCGCTGAGACCGATGTCGCGGAAGATATCTAGCAGGATCTTTTCGAAGCCGACCCAGGCGAGGGGGAGGTTTACAGAGTGCAGGGCCAGCCAGTCGAGTTCGAGTTCCCAGTCGGACCAGGACCAGAAGGAGGTGGTGTAGGAAAATGTCACTAATGCATAGATGTTTAGTTTAGAGAGCTGAGAGATGAAAGTGGAATTAGAGGATCGCGAAAAGTTAGAAAAGGGGACACCATAATACGAAATAGATTGAAATTAAAAATCCTGCCTGTAGTGTATCTGATCTTAAGGCTATATTCTTCATCCCTTACCTTCACAACGCCAGGCATAGTGAAAGGCAAGGGTATAGTGTTTTGACGTAGTGGGCATGTTGTTCCCATTACCAGAGCAGCATTCTTATCGATGAAACGAGGTCCATGTTTCGATAACGGAGGTGGAAACAGGCACATTTACACCGAACACTCTCAATTATTCTGACGTGGGATCCAAAACTGCAAGTTGACAGATGTCGATGACGTCTGTAGCCTCTCTTGGTACTGCACGAGGAGATAAAGGAAATATTTGCCATGTGTGATGACAAGTACGTGCCAAACGATGCACTACGAAATATCCGATAGAAACCCACGCACCAGTATTGAAGTAATATCGCCAAGGCACATTGCTCTTCCCTGTAATCGTCCCATTTGGTCTCGGAAGGGGCGAAGCGGCCTCATCTAAATGACTTCCAAAAAACCAGTATATATCTACATGTGCGATATCAGTGAAATACCGACGAAGGCCGGTCGCGAGAGCGCTCAGACTGTTCCCTTGAATTGCTATTGATCCGTCCGTGGCGGTGGAAATAGTGTATTCGTCGTTGGTCAGCTCGGAGGAATTATCGGTATCTTCTAGAATAAAGACAAAGTCTTTGCAGTGTGATGCTACTCGTCGCTTAACCAAATCGTAAAGTCCTTGGGTAGAAGTTGCCGCAAGGGCAGTTGCTGCCCAGAGCAATGCAAATGCCCCTAAAATCCGCCGGACCTGCATCGCGGTAGTTCCCAAACTCTTCCAAAGCTGCGATTGAAGGTGTAAAGGGCCGCCATCCTGGTTATGACGGTCATGTCTCCCAGCCGCTGCCAGCTGCCACCTACGCTCATCCTGTTGCTTTTCCACGTTGCAGCTCCAGAGTCCATCCGCCGCACCAACCCATGTCCGGTAAGGATCTCTAGCGCATCATGACGTAAGCAATTCGCCAGAGGGAGGACGTGAGGAGTTCCCCCGCGCGAGAACGTTGGATTCCAGCCAAACTATTATCTTGTGTTACTTTCCTGGTTACCCAAGTGGCGTATTGGGGTAACTCCTGAGATTCGATGTCCAATTTCCTTCTCTACATGCTCGTGAATTGAAGTACACGGTCGAACCGCACCGACTTGTGCTGCGCTTAGAGGGTACGGGATAAGACTTGAAGATCCGGAAGGTTGTTTAGTTCTTTCGGAAGGACTTGGTGATGAGGTGCGGAGTTGGGCTTGCGCTTGGTTAGGTTAGCAGAGGCCATCGACATTTTTTAATGAATGCGCAATAGGTGTCTGTGATGTAAATGCTGCCTCGAAGATTGGAAAACATTGTCTTCCCAGCAAACGCTAGCTGCCAAACGTTTCTCCAATTTTGAATATAATGCTCGGTAGAAGCTCTAAACGGAGAGTTTCGCTGTTGATTTCTTGAGGCGTGGCGGAAAGCTTAAGCTTGCGTTGCAAGGCAATGGAATTGGACGGCTAGCGCTCGAAACACTGCTCGATGATCGCGTCCGATATTGTAGATGTATCCAGATATTGTTTTGACTTGTACAGTAACCTAGACGGGTGGTGTTGAAAACCCGGCGGTCTTTTGGTTTGGAGCTCTAATTGTCGAGGAATTGGATCTCTCAGCCCTGCCCAGACGAGCATCGATCTGGGGTTTCAAAACGAAAGCCTCACGATTGGATGTTGACGTGCCGCTCGTGGTACTCTGTCCCGCCTCCCCGCTGCAGATTATGGCGTCACGAGGGTGTGCGGCTGAGGCGATTTGCTGGACCACTCAAGATCTCGCACTTCCTAATTGGGCGCCTCTTGCATTAGACCGATACCGAAGGTAGAAATCGATGTCAGCCATCTTCGACGCGAGTAAAGCTTTGTCAGGTCTCACGAGCTGTGCCTCTGGAGATAGTGTCTTGCACTGTCAGGATATTTGGGCGAAGGATACCGCAGCCCAAGAATGGCCCGGCAAAGTATCCACATGTGTACTCTCCAGCAAAATTGGCATCAAATTGAACTGTGGTTCTGGCCCGCCAGGGCAATCAGACTTCCAATTTTCTTTCTTCGGTCCGGTCATTGAAGTGTGCATCCTGTGACCAGAAGGTTTTTGTGCCTATTTGCTTTTTCGTAGAACTGAACCCTTGCAAATAGACGCCCGAGGGATCCAAAGCGACCCCTAAACCCGGCTCCTCTGGTGCTTCTAGCGGTTTCTTTTCACCCCGCCTTCGCCAGCCAGAACAATTCATCATCCCGGCTGCGCGAACGCGCCATGTGTTCATCACTCCGCTGTCAGCCTATGATTGACTATATATCTGCGTGATCTCCAATCAGCCTTAAGTTGCGGTGACCATCTCTAGTACATCTCCCCTAAGGGCATCTTCGCCTCGGCTCTTGTCTCTGCCTCCCGAGCTCCAAAGTGCCATAAAGTCCCGCTACAGGCATTGCCTCCCAATATCACCGTTCGGCCGGCGGGCCAAGCCTTTTGGTTGGTCCAGCTTTAGGCAGCTAGCTTCCGCCCTGCACGAGACCCTTCAATTCCGAAGCCTTGGAAAGCTCCGGCTACGTTCGAGCCTCCAACTGACAGCAACACCTTCCTACACTTGCACTCCACACACCCCACACGGACAACACATTCCGCGTGTAGAGCTCACACGCGCATAATACTTCCTTCAACCACCCTATCTTGCCGGATGGCCTCTTCCCTCTTCCTTGACACTCCTTCTCCAAGCTTCGGAACTGCCTATCAATCATAGCTCCAATTCCGATAGCTCCAATTTTTGAGTCAAAACGACCTTTGAGACTCAAGCTCGTGCCCTCAAGCAACGCACAACTGAGTTCCAGTCACGCGTGTTCGTGTCAATCCACCTGATCTCCAAGGGCGCCCCGATCAAGTGTCAACCCAGCTTCCTCGACCTCCACGACGCTTCCCTCCAACAAATTTCGCGACATTACATCTGGCGGCATATATTTGAGAGCAATCAGCTACACATCTTGATTTTCGTGGTCCTATACTTGTTTCAAGTTACGCCAGCTCTGACCACCGAAGACGTGCAAGTCAACCTTCTGCACTGAAGCGTCCGCGAGTTGCAACAGTTGTTCGAGTTGAACTTCGTCAAATAAGCAATTCAGTCTTCCGCTGCACCTCTGGCCGACGATCCTCGGCCAGCGTCTTCGACCTTCAAAGCTACTCCGAATCTAACGCCCTCGCTGGGGTGGCCTGTATTTTCAGCAATTCTCCAACGCGAAAGCTCGTGAGAGCATCATCTTTGAAGGCACACTGCGCTTCAGGGATCACCTAGCTTTGTTGTTTATCAAAGCTTTACGCCTCTTGGGGTCCCCCATCCTCAAGACACCTTCTACACCTCTACCATTTGAAACAGTTCTGTATCCCCCTCAAGAAATCACCATGGCAGTCAATCCAATCCACGGGGAGGCTGCTCCATCCACTCCGCCGTCAGCGCCAAACCCCTCGGCCGACCAGGGTGTCATTCCATCCATAGCTGCGCCAAACATGAGTACCCCCTCTCCCCCCACAAACGAGGATTGGGACGTCAATACGATGGCTCCAGAAACTGCTATGAAGCTCCTGGCTAGAGCTGTCACTCAATTGGCCGCTGCAGCAGGCGACGTTCCTCCCACTCCACCAGTCAGTCGCCCTGCGACGCCAAAGGGGAAAGAGAATGCACCCCCAGGTCACCGTCGCACCTCGTCCAGGCCAGCTACACCCATCCCCTCAGACGACGTCAAGGCTCCTAACTTCCAAGGTGTGAATATCGAGGCTCCGGAAGCGTGCAACTCTGAGCCCATTATGGCAGGCGACATTGGTGAGGGAGCGCAACCAGATGCTGTTCAAGAAGCGCACATGGCTCGAAAGTTCTTCTCTAAGACACCACCGAAGATCTCGATTGAGGAATACCTCATGCGTCTCCAGCATTTCTGTCCTATGTCTACTGCAGTATACCTCGCGGCGGCGACTTACATCTATCGAATGGGTATTGAGGATAGGACCGTTCCTATTACTGCACGCACCGTTCACCGCTTGGTCCTGGGCAGTCTCCGAACCTCGATGAAAGCGCTCGAAGACCTCAAGTATTCTTGTGAGCGATTTTCCCTTGTCGGCGGCGTCGACGGGACGGCCTTGCACAGGCTCGAACGGAGTGTCTGCTTCCTCGTAGACTTCGACCTCCAAGTCACCGCGGGGAAGCTAAAGGTCAAAGTTACTAAGCTCCAGAATGCAGCTCAAGCGGCCACCCTGGCCACTAAGCTCCCCAACTCCTTTGAGTTGAAGCTGCCTCTTCTACCAAAGAGCCCGTATCAGAATTAGCTTCGAAGTCATCTCCTCGCTCGCGGAAGATCACGACTTGTTCCTTTCCACATCTTTCGATTTCACGACTACGATTGTGCGCTTTCGGTAACTGTCTCGGCGAAATATCCATGGCAGCATCCACTGACACACAACTTCTTCACAATTTCGGTGTTTCTGCATCATGGAACGGAGTTTAGGAATTACCCCTTTCACGGTTACGACTGGATCTTTTCTTCGGCTCATAAAATTTTGGCATGGGCGGCGGCTTTCTCTGCAGGCGTGGCTACACTACCATGATCGTTATGGATGGGCTTCTGCATTATACCACGGTTAATAGGTTCATGGGAATTTCATCATGTGTGCTGCATATGAGCCTTTAGGATCAGAAATGATCACTTACGTAGTTAATGTATCAATGAAATCACGAAAACTTGTCAAAACCACAACTTCTGCCATTGAGTATTGCGTGAACTTATTTCGCGTACTAGATTTAGAATCCCTCTATCTAGGCATCTTAAACTAGGCTTGGAAACCTCACTGTATGCACCATGACGCTACATGCCAAAAGTTCCAGGGGTGTCGCTGGAGGTGACCTACTTTTTAGTGTGCAATATATTCCTAAAATACAGTCTCTATCCTGCTTGCCAATTTGGAGTGCTTTTTGTCTCTACAATATTTGAAGGATAGTAGATTGATGGTTATGGGAATCTGTGACGCCTGTGTTTTGTAGAATAGTAATGCTAAGCCCGAGGAATGTGACTAATCAGGGATAGCGCAACGGCCCGTGCGGCGTAATCGACGCAGCCACACCTTGAAATCAAGATCACACTTTCACTCCTTCAACGCCTGTCTCAACACTCCACGACGCTCGCTCGACGACAGTACGCCTTCCACACCCACTTCCGCAACTCTAATTAACCTTTCCTTACGTCGCCTGTCACTCGTTTACGGTTTTTCCACTCCGCCATGGCCCGCAACGCTGTGTTGTGGTTCCCCTTGGCCATCTTTGCCCTCGTAACGCTCGTCTCTGCGGATGTGGAATTCACGTCTCCCAAAGCTGGCGCCTCTCTTACGGGTGGGACAGCAATTGAAGTAGAGTGGAAAGACTCTGGCGAAGATCCATCGCTCACGGATCTCACCACATATGAACTGTTTCTCTGCGCCGGCGGCAATGACGCAGCTTCGATCGTAAGGATACCACCCTTCACGAGAAGCACTTTCCGCGGCTCTAAGGAGATATCTAATCGTACCATAGGTCCAACTCGCTGCTATTACCACCTCTGGTCAATTCACCGTTGGAGGCAACAAAGCTATAGGTACCATTGGTATCGGTGTCGGCGCTTCTACTCCAAAGAATGCATAGTGTGTTCCTCCTTTCCCTTCTTGTAAACAGCCATCTAATGCAGCATGCTTCAAGTTTCCTCAAAATCATCTCAACAGCGAAAACCGGAGGAACCGTCACAAACTACTCCCCTCGGTTCTCTCTTACCGGCATGACGGGCACCTTCCCGGACACCGTCCTCACAGGCCTGAAGTCCGTGACTGGAACGGATGGGCCTCCAAGCGTAAACTCTGTCAATGATGCGGCGAACCCTGCCGGGCCTGTTGACGGCGACATGTTTAAAGTCGCATATACCATGCAAACCGGCGTGACGCGGTACGCGCCCATGCAGCCAATTCCGCCTACAAAAATCACGAAAAATCAGGCTACACCCCTTCATCCTACTTCGAGCGTCGATATTGCAAAGAGCATACTGCCTACGCCAAAACAGCAGACTACTATGACGCAGAGTCAGACGCTTAAGATTTCGAGCAGGGAGAATACGGTTAGTAATCCGCCTTTTAATCTCGCTATGAACCCCGACCCTTTTGAGTCAGAGCTGGCTCTTACTGCGCTGTTTGCTACATCTTGCATTTGTTGTACTTTTGTGCTAACGTATGATCCTTTTTCCCCAGGTTGCCGCAGCGCCAATGCCGTCTGATGATATGGCCAAATTCCTTGCCAGGTGGAAGGACTAGATTCAATTATGTTTACGAGGTTAATATTGGGTGGCTCGGGCGGTGTCTGTGGCGTTTTGGAGGGTCGCGGCGTTCTGAGAGGATCATAGGGATACTGTTTTGGAACTGAGGCATTATAGCATGTGTCGTAATATCAACAGCATAATCTAAAAATGTTTGAGTATTAGTCTTCTGCCTTTTCGCTTGGGGTGAATATAAGAGAAGAGCAACGAAGCGTAGACTACATGAGCCGAAAGGGGCCTAGAGACAGTCACAGAGGTATGAGTATTATGAAGGACGCTGTATTGTATGCTGACACCTGGTACCTCGGTTCTGATTTCCAGAGCTGTATTTCGTATCCATTTTTAAAATAATCTAGTTCCGTTATAAAAGCCTGTACCTGCCCAACCCCCTTCTGATCTCCTTCCCTTTTCAGATCCCCGCTACTCATTGGCCGAAATCTTAAATCCGCTTCTACCCGAAGATTCTCACTTCACCCCACCATATTACATTAACCTCACCTTGACAACCACACTCCTTCCAATATCCTTCTGACTAAGTAGACACCATGGGTACGACGAAGAACTACAAAGATATCCTGAAGGGAAAGTATCCGGCGAAGGCACACGCGAAGAAAGTTGCCCAGTACATCGTCAGCAAAGGTGGAGATGCGAGTGGGACGATATATCTGGAGGCGCAGAAGAGTAGGTTGATTGAGGTATGTATTTTTTCTCGTAAGAGCTGTTATATTTTGAAGAGATGAGACTGATTAGGGTAATAGGATAATGACAGCGAGGCACCATTCAGGTATGGTATTTCTGGCTACCTTTGGAACTCACCTTTTGTCAGCCCATTGATGGAGTTGTGGAGGAGAAGAGAATAGGGGAGGGACATGGAAAGATGCTTATGTTGAAACAGGCAGAGACGATATTTCTATTATTTGAGTGGATGCAATTTGCCGGATTCGTATCTCACATATGATATGAAGGGGGAGAACTTGACGCTGTTTATTCCGCCGGTGCAACCAGATGAGGTTATTTGGTCGGGTCTGCCGATGATGGTTGAAGAGGCGCTTGAGAAGTAAGTTCTGGTTTAATTTTTTTTTTTAAATGAAATGGTCTCTCTCCACCCGATGCATTCACAGTTTATCTTGCTCCTTGCGTTCTTCTCAATTTTGCATTGTTGCGCTTTCAGTATTCAAGTTCTCAAATCAGTTATCAACCCCAGCCTCTGATACTTCTATTCCTTCATTTGACCTAGCTCTTTTCTTCGTTTCGTATCTCACCTCTTCAATCTCCTGCTGTTTCATATCAAAGTCAACTCCTACAATTGCAACCTCTCATCATTAATGCCCATCCAGATACGACATTGACCATGTCCAAACTACTGACACTGTAAATTCGCACCTTGCCTCTTCTTCATCTAGCTCCCAAACCACCGTCTACGCCATCCCCAACCAAATCTCAGACCACATAACCTTCCTCTCCTACAACACCACTAACTTCGACCTCCTCAAACCCGCCATCGAAACATGCCGCGTCATAAAATCCCCTTATGAAATCGCGCTCATACGCAAAGCAAATCAAATCTCCACGGACGCCCACATCAACGTCATGAAAGCAGTCTCCAAAGCCAAGAATGAGACAGAATTGGAAGCGGTGTTCTTGAAAAGCTGTATTGAGAGGAATGCGAAGAATCAAGCTTATCATAGCATTGTTGCGGCTGGAGAAAATGGCGCGACGTTGCATTATGTGAGGAATGATGAGCCAATTTCAAAGCAGCTGAATTTGCTGCTGGATGCGGGGTGTGAGGTCGATTGTTACGCCTCCGATATCACGCGCACATTCCCTATCAATGGATCTTTCTCGTCAGAGAGTTTGAGTATATACAATATCGTCCTGGATATGCAGAAGCAGTGCACGGAGGCATTAAAGGAGGGAATCAAGTGGGACGATGTGCATGAACTCGCTCATAAGATCGCAATCGACGGACTCCTCAAGCTGGGTATTTTACGCGGTTCCGCAGACGAGATCTTGAAAGCGAGAACGTCTGTGGCTTTCTTCCCGCATGGGTTGGGTCATTATCTTGGGATGGATACGCATGATACGGGAGGCAATCCAAATTATGCGGATAAGGATCCAATGTTCAAGTATCTGCGGGTTAGGGGAACGCTACCGGCGGGAAGCGTGATTACGGTCGAACCGGGAATCTATTTCTGTAGATTCATTATTGAGCCGTATCTCAAGAATCCAGAGCAGGCGAAGTATATTGATGAGGGGGTGTTGGAGAAGTACTGGAGCGTGGGTGGTGTTAGGATAGAAGGTGAGATGATTTTTTGTTGTTTTTAATGTCCCAATCACTTTGCATTTTCTCACATTCAACGATGTCAACTCTACACCTGCCTTTATCCTTTAGTCTCATTTTCGGTTTGACGTACCTCATACCCGAATCACTGTCATTGCCTCCTTCTCCTTCCTCCTACTTTTCAGTGTTAACTACCCTTTCTATCTCCTTCCCCATACCTATCTCTTCCTTCCCGCTAACGCCCCTACAGACAACATTCTTATCACCCCCTCCGGATACGAGAACCTGACGCCGACTCCCAAGGAGGTTGATGAAATGCGGAATATTATTACTGGCTCTTAATTCATCCGAATCTGTGGCCTGGTGGATAGAAGATTTCTGATTTGCGAGATGATGCCCGATGGATCTGTGTATTTGGCATGGGGATTGTGGACCTGTAGTGAGTTCGGTGGGTAGTATTGGTGAAGATTATGCACAGGCTAGGATGGAGGGCATGGAAATTTATGGAAAGAGTGTATGTAGAACAGTGGCAGGTAAGTGATGAATCAAGCATGTACCAGGATAGTGTTGTTGTGATGCGAAAGTGGAGACGATATCCTTGAAGGTATTATATCAAAGACTTGCTTTTGATCTGGGAACTCTAATGAATTTCTTCAAGTGCATGCTTGCCCACATATGAAATGCATGGTTATGCTTCCAATTCTTCCCATATATCCACGCTTCCGGCTCTTCAAAGTCATGTATCCTTCCTCCTCGTCCCCATCCAATAATCCTGTGAACACCCCCACCACCTCATCACAAACACTGCGAATAAAAATCCCCACTCTTCTTACACGTACTCCCCTCCGCACAAACCGTACATCCACTAAACCCATTCCCACCACACTGCCCATACTTCGCAACCGTGCACGCCGGCTGCGTTGGCTTCGGCACCGCGCTCGTGACCAACGTACTCGGGGCCGGCACCTCTGTGGGCTCAGGCTGAGATCCACCATTACCAGGGCTTCCGCTGCTCGTGCCGTCCCAGACTGCTGGACCAGGGATAGGATAGGAAGTCGCAGTTTTAGCGGCGTCGGAATCAATATTGAATGCTACGCCTGGATCGGAGGCGGAGTAGGCGCCGGGGAAGGAGACGAGGAGGGAAGAGGGGGGTGAAGAGGTGCCAGTGCCGGTTACGGTTAGTTGGGCGCATTCAGGGTAGACTAGAAAGAATAATTAGCAAGATAGGTAGAGGAAGGGGGCGAGGGCGAAGAGGAGACAACGTACATTGCGGATTATCCCGTTGATGTAGAGCAAGTAGTTCGTGGCGGATTAGGTACTCGCCCGGAGCGAGCGAGGCAGGGATCGTAACGGTCCAGTCCAGTGTATCGACGATGATGTCGCCGGCCCATTTCCCGCCGTTTTGGGTCCCGGACATGAGGCCTTCGTGGGAGATTTTGAACTATTCCGGTTCTAATCAGCATATCGTCATTTTTTTTCGAGAATGAAGGTTGTGTATGGGATTTGGATTTGGGAATGTACCCAGACTTTACCAGCTCCATCCCAGTTGTTGCAGCCTGAGCTGGGACATTTCGCCATGTAGATCATGACTGCGGAAGGTCGGTGAGTCCATTGTGTCCAGTGGGTTTTGATTTTGTCGCCGGCGGCAATGGTAGCGGAGAGGCCGGTACCAAGGACACCTTTGTTGTTGCAACGGATGTTTACGGTCTAGAGGATATTAATAAGAGAAGATAAGGCTATTTGTGCAACTATGGCTTACCTGGAGGTCAGGGATCATAAGCGGGTTAAAGGTTTCGTATTGTCGTTGGATTGACTTTTGGCCAGAGGCGGAGTTATATGGCTGCCATCTAGGAGGATTGTAAGCTGAGAGGTTTGGAGACTGGGTCGAGTATTGTGACGCACCCTTGGTAGACCGTTGATCCGATTGTATATGTACCCACACCACCATGTGCACTTGCCGTCGCCAGCAAAGACGCGGCTGCCGTGAACGTTGTCAACAACTTCATGTTTAAAAAAAAAATCAAAGGCACTTCTTAATTCCAGGACACAATGAAGTGGGGGAGAGAAAGGAGGCAAGAGAGTGGGATGCAGAAAGAATCAATCTACTAAACCTGGGGACTGCCCTTGATATACCCACATCCTTCCTCCCTTGCTACCACGGAATCAACCCTCGTGACGTCTCCAAATATTAGTATACCCTCCTATATCCTTCAGTCGAATGACATCAAGACCTCCACTACTCGTGGCCCTCGGCCTACATGCCGAGTCCGAAGCAACCCTCCAGCGCTCTGGAATCTGGGGTTTGTGTCACTTCCACAACCGGGCCAGAACGCGTGAACCGTGAAAGAATATCTGGCGGCGGTGACAAATAGGAAAGGACGATGCTATAGGAGTGCGTCGGAGATACTGTCGGCCCGGCGGGTGAGGTTGCCGGCGAAGGTTGATGGAGATGAAGTGTGCAGGGGTGTTAATAGCCGGTGCAGCCCAATCCGCGAGGAAAGTGGTAACGTGCCACGCATTTTTCAGGATCTATCATATAGATGTGGAGCCCGGCGTAGTATCTGGATTTGATGATAGTGGTGCTATCCCATGCACTGCCAGAATGGCCGCAGGGCTCCGTGCGCTCGCCAGGAGTAAATGCGGCCAATTAGAGGGCAAGGATTCTGTGTTAGTAAGCGACTACAGAAAATCAAAACTTGAGATTTTTCGTGTACGACAGTCAACTCTACCAGCGTAAACATCAATCCTATAGGCTTAAATACATATTTAAACTCCTGAATTTCAAGACACAGTGCTCCCTGCCATAGATTTTGCAAATTCAACCTGTTCTAAATGTTCTTTCCAACATTCTTCTAATGAACAAAGCGGTATCTTACACAGCTCACACCCATAGGTTGTATCAGGAATACGCTCACGTACATTAGAACTTATTTCTTCTAGAGCTCGCCTCTTCCTTTTTCTTCCAGCCAGTGCACATGCTGAGCAGGTCTTCTTCTTATTGAACAGCCTAATTGGTTTCGGGCCATGTTCTTTAGTTTGGATGTGGTTACCTCTCATAGAGACTGTACGAGAGTTCCTATTGGCTGGCTTTGTAGAGGCGTTAAATAGACCTTGAATAAGGCTTTCTAGGAACTTTTTATGGCCACCGTTTTTCGTATTAGGCTTACTAAAGAAGCTTGAAAGCCGATAGCAATTTGAAAGGACTAGATTAAAAAGAAAGAACCAGAGAGGCTTCCAGGTCTTCCTCTTAGCTCTAAGAGTCGAATAATAGGAGGTACTTTGATCAAAACGATCTACGCCGTTCATAAAGTGATTATATAGGTCAATAAATACTGGAATAGAAAGGACTTTTACTGCCAAGTCTCCAAAAACTAGTCTCGTATACTTAGCGTTAGTAGAGGTTTTAGCAGGTCTCTTCCTCTCTCTCTCAACTGTGTCCTCAGGCCGGGCGACAGTACTAGCAAATAAAACGACCTGGGCGTCTTTCCATGCGAACTGAAGAACCGTTTTGTTATTTGAAACGTCGTAATATAGCTCCCCCCACTGTAGGTCGTTGGTATGATATAATTTGACATTCATCAGTTTTTGAGAGAAGCGCTCCCTTGATTTGTTGGCTACATCCTCCCTGTCTTCATCCTCCCTGTCTTCATCCTCCCTGTCTTCATCCTCCCTGTCTTCATCCTCCCTGTCTTCATCCTCCCTGTCTTCATCCTCCCAGTCTTCCTTATCTACTACCTCCTTATTCACTTTCTGGTATCCTTCTAGGGGGTCCATAGGTGTCGAATCCTGGTTGAGGCTATGGCTAAGAACCTGGCTGGGAAACTGGGTATTTTGGCTGGAAATCTGACGATTTTCCCATAAGATTTCGAGGTCCTCTAGAGCCTGTTTCGCCTTCCAAGAGAGAGTTGATTTCCTATTCGTACGTCTGGGATTTTGGCTGAGATTTTGGCTATTTTGGATAAGGTTTCCTAACGTTTCCACGGCCTTAAAATCTTCGTTTTCCACCTCCTCCTGCTTAGTCGACATTTTGGCCCTTTTCTTAGGGCTTTGGCAAAGAAATTGGACGTTTTTAGTAGTGTTTTTTCTCTTTTCCCCACGATTCCTAGAGAGCTTGTTTTGAGTGAGATTTTGGCTCAAATCCTGGCTGAGATTTTGACTCGAATCCTGGCTGAGACTCTGGCTGGGAACCTGGCCATTTTAGCTAGTGTTTTTAGGCCTTTTCCCACGTTTCTTACGACCTTCTTTCCTATCTAGATCCTGCTTACGCTTTGTACGAGTCGTATGGACAGTTCCTGCACCACTTATTCCTTCCTTCCGTAGGCGTTCTAGTAGCTTGATTGAGGTAAAGAGGTTATCGATCCAAATAATATAGCGATTACCACCTAAAGAGGACCCTTCTTCCTGCTTTCTTAATAGTAGATCTAAAACTACTGCCTCTGTGGGGGTAAATCCTTCTTTCTTTGTCCAGTAGTCGTCCAGTCTATAGGGACCCTGGCCATTAGCGCTCCCTTTTAAATGAAATAGCTAATCAATTACATAGCCTTCATTTGCTAAGACCCATATTTTAAAGCCTTCTGGTGTTAGTTTAGATAGGATATTAACGGTTTCCTTCGCTCTACTAGTAAATCTTTTTATAGACTCATCTACTGCTAAGTGCGTTCCAGGGGTGTAGTACTTTCGGCTAGCCTTTCAGAGGTGCTCAGAAACTTGCCAAATCCTCTCAAATGGACAGGTAAATGTTGGTGATTGGCTAGGGTCCTCGCAGTAGAGGTATTGATCAATAGCTTGAAACCGATTCCTGGATATCCACTGATGAATTGGATGTTGAGGTGTATATTTGTCGCCTTTTTTCCAATAGTCTTCAATGGCTGGTTCTTTGTGCAGGCCTATATAAATAAGCACTCCAAAGTATGCATACATTTCTGGCCTAGATACATCTTTCCATGCATGTATTCGAGCATCCTTTTGATGTAGGCTTAATTTAGCCTTGGCTGCATTCCTATTAGTATAATAGACAAGCAAATCCATCAATTCGTCCGTAAAGAAGAGCCTAAACAGCTCGAATGCATCCTGGTCGTTTGTTCCTTCTGGAAGATTTGGCTTTCCATGAGGGTAGTCGTTGCTAATTAGTAGAGGGTCAAACTCAGGTGGAGATGGGTCATTTGGTAGCTCTGGGATTAGTGTATCCTTTGTTAGCTTAGGATACTCTGTCCCTACTACATAATCCTCATCATTCCCCTGCTTTCTGGCGTCTCTGGATGGCATATCTCTCGCTGGTGTTGACAGCAATTGAAGCCTGGTTGGCTGTTTACATGCATGTTTGGATGTTTTGATTTTCTGTAGTCGCTTACTAACACAGAATCCTTGCCCTCTAATTGGCCGCATTTACTCCTGGCGAGCGCACGGAGCCCTGCGGCCATTCTGGCAGTGCATGGGATACCGGTATTGAGTTCACATTGATTTTGTGAGCCCCTGAAGAAACGATGAGCGCAAAAGGAAAGTTGAAAAGGTCTTTGATAGGCATTCGAGAGGAAAGGCTTTGAAATGATAGTTTATAGCCTGCGGAGTAAGGTCTACCTCCTGAGCTAGACAAAACCGCCACCGGCGAGATTTTCTGGGCTCCCGTTCGCTTCGATGCAAGCATGTCAGGCAAAAACACATTGACACGCCTCCTTCTGGAGTAATGGCAAATTGAACGGCTGTGCATATTATGGAGCAGCGCTAGCTCACATCTCAAATATCCAAACGAGAAAATGCAAAACCTGGGGAAATTGCCTGGCTTTGCCAAAACTCTTCCTGTGCTTATGGTTCCTGGTTTAGGGTTCGTCAGTTGTGCGACAGGGGTCCAGAACGGTAACCTAATGTTTGTTTGTGTGAGCTGGAGTTTCTCAGCTTCTGATACGTACATGCAAGGCCATCAGTACGTAGAAGCTGGAGTGGCATGGTAATTTGCAGGACGGATCGTGGCAGGCAACGAGAATCTTCCAAAAAGTCTTTACATGATTATGTAGAGAGCCAATAGCGCCATGCAATGATGCCCAGTCCTAAGGGTAGGATCAGCAAAGTTTGGCTTTTGAGTATATATTAATGTAAGCTTCATTATAGCGCCGTGTGGGAATGGTCCCACCACCCGTCAATAACCTGTTGGCGCACATTGGCGCATTGCAAGGCTTCCACTGCTCGGACGTCTTGGCATGACTCTGCTAGGGTCTTGAATGACTCATTGGTATTGCTGCCTGCTTGGGAGATGTGTATATATTTCAGTCCTTGCCACCCTTCTGAGCATCTTCTTGCTCATGCAATCCATTATGTTACTTGCCCTCTTGCCTGTCTTCCATCATAACCCTCATATGTACGGTACTAGAGGCCTTTCTATCGAACAAGCACAGAATCATGGAGGAGGTCATGTATTGGCAGCTGGAAGTACTCATAAATGTCACCGAGTAGCGCTCTTTGTCATCAAGTAGTGCTCTCGCCATCTCTCACCTCTGACCCTTATGGCGTCAGCAGATTGCGTACACTCCTACGTACGCTCTTACGTACAATCCACCTCGATTGTGTATATAGATCGAGTCTTCCACTCATTTAATGAATTATGGGTTGCTACATCATTGATTCCCTGCACTCGGTTACAATAAATACTGTCTTGAACATTAATTGAATTGATTCTTACTTGAAGGTAATGACTGGTTAAGTACATAATAATCAAATGGGCGGTAACGACAGTATGACGGCATCAATGATGCTGTAGTAGCGTTTGTACGTCGGGTTCTGCCCACCTTAGCGCAAGATAGCAAGGTTGCCTACCGCGGTTATGCCAACACAGAACTATCTACCGATTGTTACGGTTTTCAAGCTATCGCCGACCAGGTGGGAGTTAGGAAGAACTGTATATACCACTTCTACAATAATGTTAAGGAATACGGCTCTCCTACCAAGCCTTGGATACACCAGCTTGGGCGACCACAGAAGCTATCAGGTAACGACTCAGAGGCCCTATTCAATAACCTTGTACTTCACGGCTGGATATATTAACACGATATGGCCTACTGGCTTTTTATGGAGAGATGCGTACTATTTTGCCAGTCAACTATCTCACGGCTACCCGCACCTCCACGTGACATCCTAGCGGAGAAAGAAGCAGGTCTTGGCAAGAGCAACTGCCCGTACTAAATATCCCGTTGTGACGCTTCAAATCACAGGATGGCATGCCTGGTTTTGCTTTGGGTGTGGTGGCAGGCCTTGCCGTCCGTCTCCGCAAGATCTATCATTTGTTGCAGCCATGCGCAAGCAGGACCAGAGACAGTAGCACAACAAACCTCGGACACGATAAATTGGCCAATCCCCGTAGAATACAGTTGTATTGTTCTGCATACTTTCAAATTTTGGAACGGCGTCAAACACTTCTATCTACAACCCTCAGTACTGATTCCGACTTCCCTCCCGCACAGCAAAGATCGCAGCCACTACCTTTTGCCACGGCGTGTACTGTTGCTTCCCCTCCGCAGGAATACTCATCAGTCACACTTTTCGCCAACTATTCAGTAACTGAACTCGAACTAAAAGGGCAGGTGTGGAATAGCGCCCACGGACCAGGATATGGAGCGGCTTCCCTACTTTTCAGGAGGGAACCGGCGGTTGGGAACACCAAATAGTGAGCCCTAACGATAAATATAACGATGAATAAGACAAAGTAAGCTAATGCGAAAAGCCGTATGACGAATTTTCTCGCCGTTTCTGTAGGCAATTTGTGGCCTACGAGAGTCGCTATGGCACCACAGCGTTCTATAATAAACTTTCGGAATTTCAGTGTACATGCAATCACTAAATCTATGATCATAGTATTACTACCTAAGTGGGATTGAACAGACAGATGTTCGACGTGCGATTGACGCTCTAGGAGGTTGGAGTACTTGACAGTGCATTGGTCCGTTTTTCCATTCCGTGATACTCTGGCTACGCTGGATACTCCTCGTCACAAATAATGCCTTAGGGCTTGTCAGCTTTCAGATAAATTACACAGCAGTACATGAAGTATCCCTTTCCCCGTCGGGCGTAATCTGGTAATAAATACGCCGAAAGTCCGTCAGTCACTCGCATGGCGCGTATGCACAATGAAATTCCGCGAGGATGCGATTCTCCTACCATTCCGTCCATCGCGAAAGGAGTTCAATACACTTAATCCGTAAGTCCATCGGGATTAACAAGCGTAGGATCTGGGTCTGGACTTCAGGCCGCTGTGAAAGCCCAGATTCCTGCGAGCGTCCTGAATGTTCCGAGACCAATGGCTCGGCCAGAAGGCTTTCCTATTTAAATCGAGTGGCAGTTTGTCAATAATGGCGTACATTCCCCAGCTAGTAAGCTACTGCAGTCTGCTATCCTTCTATAGTCGATTCTTCACATTAGATTAAGAGGGGGGTCATGGAGGTTATATTTGGCAGCATGAAGTTCTCATAAATATTGTCTTCAAAGGAATTATTGCATTGAATTCCTACAATACTGAAGGTAATGACTGATTAAATACACAATAATCGAATAGGCAGTAACGATAGTACGAATCTTTGGTGACTCACGTTGCCGTTGTGGCGGTGGTGCCTTGAGTTCTGCCTACGCTTGGCGCAAGGTAGCAAGGTTGCCTATCGCGGTTTTGCCAACAGGGGGTTTTCTTCATCAACGTCGTCACTTTCTCGCGGGACGGTATGATGGTGCAAATTGCATCGGTCGATAAGACAGTCCAGCTCTGGGATGTAGCGACGGGCGCCACCATGTATATACACAAGGACTGCTTACTAGGAGAGTTGCTTTCTCTAGAAAGGATTACTAAGGAGGGAATATATTTTCTTCTGCTGGCTCTAGAGTGTAAGCCTCATTGTTCAGCATTTCAAGACTTATCTTAGTGCAAAAGATGCGTATGTGTTTACGCTACGCCTTATCCGAGGTCACTCGTCTACTTCGAATAAGGTCTGCTAACGAAGGAATAAGAGCACCTTTCCAATCTGTAGGATCTTGTTTGATCGTTCCATATGTTCCGCATCCGCACGGTTAAAGACATCGTCATCATCCGCACCGCGGCTTCGAATGACATATTATTTAAGGGTGAGTGGTGTTTTCTTTTCCAACACTAGGTTGCAAAAGGTGGCTTGTGCCCTTTGCTCGATCACTAAATCCGGCTTCGTCAATACGCCTAGATGTGCTCTCCGGCCTTCTCATAATCCTTACCAAGTGCGAGAGTTTCCTGGGTGGCTATTCGAACGTCATAGGTATCGTCTATGTAGAATGTAGTAGACCCTGGGGAGCTGGAGGGTTCATCGAACGACAATGAGGCGGCCGGGTTGTTGCATTGTGGAGCCACTCTTCACTCGGGGAGCTCGTTTTGGCTGAGACGGCTTGCTAGTAATAACGGCTCCAAGCCGAAGCTCGACAGATGTTGAGCTTACAGTTGCCTTACTTTCGACAGAACTAATGAGGTAAATGCATCGCAGTCATAGTAAACTCTAAATCAATAATGGACAGAATTCCCAGCCAACCTTTAACCGAGTAGTAACAGAGGGATGTTGTTGTCGGATGGGCTCAGGTAATTCAAGCACTCTTCCTTTTCTAGCTTAGCCGATGGGTCAAGCCACAAGCTTGTTGCAGGCTCCAGCCCCAAGCTTTTATTCAACCCTCAAACTCTACCTTCGACCGTGTCCTGTCCCCAACCTAATCTCGGCGATGAAAGGTCACTTTCGCTGCTCTAGAAGACATCGAGACCCTGCGATCTTGACCTCCGCGCTATCGCCAAATGGAGACTCTTGCAGCTATTGGCCTCGTCGGTAATATTATCCAGTTCGTGCAATTTAGCTGCAAGCTGATATCAGAATCGGCCCAACTCTACGGGTCCGGCGAAGGCGCACTGGTGCTGAACAGTGACATCGAGGCGGTAACAAAGGATCTGGTATCGTTGAACAATAAGTTAAAAGATGCCGCCTCAGCCGGGGATGGAGAGCTTGCGAGACTATGCGAATCCTTGCAATACCGTAGCGAGGGACCTGCTGGTAGCTTTGGATAATATTAAGCCAAAAGGGAACCATCAGAGATGGGAGAGCATAAGGAAGGCCTTGTGAAGCATCTGGAACAAGCAGGATATTGAGGAGTTGGAGCAACGCCTTGCGAGGCTTAGGGACGAGCTGAATTTGCGCATCGTCGCGGACCTCAGGCATGTGGTCGTATCGCGAAGCTCTATCCCCGCTAATAGTCTGCTACAGAGAGCAAGTCTCCATGTGTCAGCTAAAGCAGGCAGATCAACTTAATGAACTTGAACGAAAGGTTGTCGAGGCTATTATTAAGCGACGGGATGTATTTCAAGCAGCGAATGATGCCCAGACTGCTTTAATTACAGTTATGCATAGAGAGACAATGTCGGCAATCGTTGATGAGCATCAGACTACCCGTCGCGAGATGATTGCGGAAATTAGAGTAAGGCTACATGCAGTGTCCTCACTACTATACTTATCAGTTTTAGCAAAGCAAGCACGAAGGCTCCTTAGTCGCCCAATCCAACCCTTGCTGGTTTGTCCCTCTGATGAGGAATCAACGGTTCGTCGGCCGAAGCTCTCAACTTAGCGAACTTGAGGCGCAGCTTTTTGTGGAAGGCTACTGCCAAAAGGTCGCAATTATTGGTCTCGGAGGCGTAGGGAAGACTCAAATCGCGCTTGAGCTGGCCTACCAAACGAAAAGCAAACGCCCGAACTGCTCCGTATTCTGGGTGCCTGGAACAAGCCCCGAGAGTATTCAACAAGCGTATCTGGAGATTGGTCGGCAGCTACTAGTCCCTGGAATAGATGATAAGGAGGCGGACGTGAAGAACCTCTTAAAGAGCTATCTGGGCAACGAGAACTCTGGCCAGTGGCTCCTGATATTGGACAATGCTGACGACTTGGACATGTGGATAAAGACCACGGAGATTGGCGCGAAGCCAACCCGTTTAATTGACTATCTACCGAAAAGCAACAAAGGATCGATCATCTTAACTACTCGAAGTCGAAAGGTCGCTGTGGAGGTTGCAAACAATGTCATAGAGGTTCCTCAGATAGACGAGGAGATTGGATTTCAGATCCTGGGGAAATCATTAAGAAACCAAGCACTCCTGGACGACAGCCAATCTGTGAGACAGCTACTGACACATCTAGCGTATCTTGTAACCGAGTGCAGGGAATCAATGTAGCAACCCCTAATTAATTAAATGAGTGGAAGACTCGATCTATATACACAATCGAGGTGGATTGTACGTAAGAGCGTACGTAGGAGGGTACGCAATCTGCTGACGCCATGAAGGCTAAAGATGAGAGATGGCGAGAGCACTACTTGATGACAAGAGCGCTACTCGGTGACATATCTTCCCCTAGCTATTGTGCAGGCTGCTGCATACATTAACAAGAATGATATCACACTGTCCGAATACCTGTCCCGCTGGGACGACACGGAAGAAAATATTATTGAAGTACTAGGGGAAAACTTCGAAGGCGAAAGGAGGTACCATGATTTGAAGAATCCTATTGCGACGACATGGTTGATTTCATTCGACCAGATCCGAGACTGCGATCCACTGGCAGCCGAATACTTGTCCCTTATGTCTTGCGTAGAACTAAAAATAATCCCGCAGTCTCTCTTACCGCCCGTCCGGCCAAAGAAAAGGATGATAGATGCAATCGGAACCTTAACTGCTTATTCATTTATTTCCAGACGGTTAGGGGGTCAGTCCTTCGATATACATCGATTAGTACATCTTGCAACTCGCAACTGGCTAAGAGAGCAGGAATCATTAGTGGAATGGTCCCAGAAGACTGTAGAGAGACTCACGGAAGTGTTTCCGGACGACGACCATAAGAATAGGAATCTATGGAGAGCCTACTTCCCACATGCAGCTTGTGTCCTTGCATCCACTCTCGTCCCTAGGGATGCTAAAGGAAGGGCTGTGTTGCTTGAAAGATCTGGGTTGTGCCTTCTGAGTGATGGAAGATACACTGAAGCCGAAGAGCAGCTGGTGCAAGTAATGGAGATAAGAA
The DNA here is from genome assembly GCA_010093925.1 of Zopfia rhizophila CBS 207.26. NCBI lineage: Eukaryota > Fungi > Ascomycota > Dothideomycetes > Zopfiaceae > Zopfia > Zopfia rhizophila. The sequence goes on along the minus strand of ML994657.1, from coordinate 711,415 downwards.
AGGATGCTTTAGGCAAGGAACATCCAGATACGCTGACCAGCCTCAGCAACCTGGCGTGGGCTCTGCGCAACCAGGGCAAGCAAAAGGAGGCGGAAGCGATGGATCGACGAGCGCTGGAGAGGAGGGAGAGGGTGCTTGGGAATGAACATCCAGGTACGTTGACCAGCCTCAGCAACTTGGCATTGGTTCTGCGGAACCAAGGCAAGTACGAGGAGGCGGGAGTCATGAGTCGAAGGGCGTTGGAGGGGAGGAAGAAGATGCTTGAGAAGGAGCATCCAGACACGCTAGGGAGTGTTAGGAACCTGGCCTGTTTGCTGAACGATCAGGGCAAGTACCAGGAGGCGGAAGCGATGAGCCGACGAGCGCTAGAGGGGAGGGAAAAGGTGCTTGGGAACAATCACTCAGACACACTACGGAGTATTAACGACCTGGCATTGATTCTGCGGAACCAAGGCAAGTACGAGGAGGCGGAAGCTATGAGTCGAAGGGCGTTGAAGGGGAGGGAGAAGGTGCTTGGGAATGAGCATCCAGACACGCTAGAGAGTGTCAGAAACCTGGCCTGGATGCTGGACGACCAGGGCAAGTACCAGGAGGCGGAAACAATGAGCCGACAAGCGCTAGAGGGGAGGGAAAAGGTGCTTGGGAACAATCACCCAGAGACACTACGGAGTATTAGAGACCTGGCGTAGTTCCTACGGAAACAAGGGAGGTACAAGGAGGTTGAAGCCATGAGCCGACGAGCGCTGGAGGAGACGGAGAAAGTGCTTGGAGAGGAGCATCCAACCACGCTAGGAGGCGTCAGCAACCTAGCAGTGGTCCTGGAGGACAATGGAAAGTATGAAGAGGCGGAAGCCATGAACCAACGAGCGCTGGAGGGGAAGGAGAAGGTGCTGGGGAAGGAGCATCCAGACACGCTAATAAGTGTCAGTAACTTGGCAGTGTTCCTATATAATAGGAAGAAGTATGAAGAGGCAGAAGCGATGCATCGACGAACACTAGAGGGGAGAGAGGAGGTGTTGGGGAAGGAGCATCCATACACACCGGGGAGCGTCAACAACCTAGCACTAGTGCTAGAGAATCAGGGCAAGTATGAAGAGACGGAAGCGTTGCATCGACGAACACTAGAAGGGAGGAAGAAGGTGTTGGGGAAGGAGCATCAGGACACACTGTGGAGCGTCAATAACCTGGCACTATTACTAGGGAATCGTGGCAAGTATGAAGAGGCGGAAGTGATGCATCGACGAGTACTGGAGGGGAGAGAGAAGGTGTTGGGGAAGGAGCGTCAGGACGCGCTGTGGAGCATCAATAACCTGGCATTAGTGCTGAACAACCAGGGCAAGTACGAGGAGGCTAAAGCGATGCACCAACAAGGGCTGGATAGGAGGGAGAAGACGCTTGGGAAGGAGCATCCATACACACTGGGGAGCGTCAACAACCTAGCACTAGTGCTAGAGAATCAGGGCAAGTATGAAGAAGCGGAAGCGTTGCATCGACGAGCACTGGAAGAGAGGGAGAAGGTGTTGGGTAAGGAGCATCAGGACACGTTGTGAAGTGTCAATAACCTGGCACTCGTGCTAGGGAATCGTGGCAAGTATGAAGAGGCGGAAGTGATGCATCGACGAGCACTAGAAGGGAGGGAGAAGATGTTAGAGAAGGAGCATCAGGATCAGGATACGCTGTGGAGCGTCAACAATATGGCACTATTGCTAGAGAATCGTCGCAAGTACCAGGAGGCGGAAGTGATGCATCGACGAGCACTGGAGGGGAGGGAGAAGGTGTTGGGGAAGGAGCATCAGGACACGTTGTGGAGCGTCAATAACCTAGCACTCGTGCTAGGGAATCAGGGCAAGTATGAAGAGGCGGAAGCGTTGCATCGACGAACACTAGAAGGCAGGGGGAAGGTGCTGGGGGAAGAGCATCAGGACACGCTATGGAGCGTCAACAACCTAGCACTAGTGCTAGGGAATTCACAGGGGCAGGAGTATAGGAGTACGAGACGTGGCGTAGTTGTTCTTCGTAACACGTTGAAAAATCGGCGCTAATCGTCTCATCGCAGGGCTTGTTGCTCTTCATAACCAAGAACACAGCATGTCCCGACTCTAATTACCTTGCCGTGATGGACCCCCTCAGTGTTGCAGCAGGGGTAACAGGACATCTCCTTTCGTAAAGGAAATCCAGACAATATCGACTGGGCTGTACGACGTCCTGAAGACAAAGCCTCAGCTTCTGAAGTCAATCACAGATGACCTCGAGGGCCTTCAGGGAGTTCTAAGGGGCCTAGAACACAATACCGAAGTGGTTCGGGAGGAATAAGAGTGGGATGTCCTGTCAGCCGTGTTGGAGAGCTGCAAAATATGGCTGGTGGAAGTCAAGGAGCGCCTCGACGCGCTCCGGGAAATGCGCTCTCAGATACTTTTTATCCGGGCGGTTTCCCATAAGAAGTCCGCTACCGAGATGAAAGCAGTTTCGATCTTGCACGATCAGCTCGCTTCCCTCAAGATGACCCTTAATCTAGCCCTCCATATAGGAGCCATGTAAGTGGAAATATTAGAAAGAAGCGTATCGCTACTCTAACCACATGGACTCCAGGAAATCATTGCCCTGGGTTACTCGGAAAACGATATATCAACGCCGAGAGCTGAAATATCACTATCAACCCCGCACTTACAAAGCTTAAGCACGTCACAGAATCCTATCCTCCAATACATTGACGCCAGATCAGTTATTATGGCAAGAGAAAATGACAGATTGAGGCAGAGGGACGGGTACGTCAAGACCATGTAATGCCTTCATTCACATCTGGGCGATTGGTTGACGGTTGAAGTCTCCGGGTGGAATGGTGGAGAGTATTACTTGTCCCTGCCCTCAGGGATAGTGAAATAGGGACGACCATTGAGGGATGACATAGAGAATGTCAAGTACTTCTGTGGCTTTGGTAACTGGTTGTCTTCCTTCTCTCCATCCGGAGCCATTTAGTCGCAGCTGCCCAGTCAACCGTGTCACCGAATAGCACCGATTGGTGCTGTAGCCCACACTGGTCCATTACCGCCTGCACTAGTTCCCTCTGCCTACACTAGCTGCTTGCAGCCTACTTACAACCTGCTTGGCACTCATCTGCCTAGTCGCTCCTTTATGTATATCTATCACCTAGATAGCCCTCAATTCATCATGAGGTCGCTGCTACATTGATTCCCTGCACTCGGTGACAAACTGCACCATGAGAATAACACAGCAAGCTCGTCGAAGCTCCCTGGGATGTGAGGACTCCCTTGACCAAGGATTCCAAAAATCAAATCACAGTCACAAATCTTATCGATCCCTCAGCCAACCCTAACTTCCCACTGCCATCAGAGGAGACTATCGAACTAGCCACGACGGGATACTTGTACAAAGGCATTTAGATGTGCATGAAAGAAGTTGGTTATTCCAAGGCTTCCTTGTATAATAATAGTCGGTTCATGACCTAACATACTTAGGGCACAAAGATGTCTGTTGATTTCGTGATCTCAATCATTTTATCGACACCCCTACATCGCGTTTCGCGCCATTTCCCTTATATATCACTGAACAAGCATCATCATTCTCGCATCAGTGGTTATAAATCGACAAAGATCTAGAACTGGAGCAATTCTACGACTTGTTTGTACGATCTCAACCCTCGCTGAAGCCTCTCAGGGTTTCTAAGTACCATGCCGGGATAATCGTCCAAAACGAGAACAACGGTATTGACCTTAAAATCCCCTTCAACAGAACTTTTAGAGTGTCTGAAGACGGAACGATCTACAACCTGTCAGCTCTATTCAGCCCATTTCCATTAGTGAACGTAGACTTACTAAATAGAAAGCTGCCCGAGTCCGGAGTATCGACGGGGCTTTGCGGTGAAAGTTCTGGCAGGGTCGGTCACCACCATCTCTGGCTCTCAACCTGGCAAGAAGGAGGGAGGTGAAAAATTGCAGGATCGTATTGTAGCCTCCAAGCAGGCACACCTCGATGGCTTCTTCGCAAAGGCTGGCGTAAGCATTGTCCACCAATTTGTTGCAATGGCCGTTTCGTCAGGTCCCACCGCCGAGGGTCAGCTTAGGGGTGATGAAGCAGTCGGTAGGGTTCAACTCGTCATCGCTCCTCGATTCACCGGCAGAGGCGAATTTCATACTAGCAAGGCGAAGCAACTGATAACACTCTCCCAGCAGAAACAGAGTCCCTCCGAATTGGGTTTAAAGGCAGGTGTAAATGAGCAGCGAGGAGGCTCGTGACTTGTAGCCAATCAAGTGAAGATTAAGGAGCAACCTGATGGTGAATTGAAGGACGTATGGTGTGTATTTACATGATTCCGTACTAGATTACGTAGGATCGCGCGTAGGAGAGTACGCAAGAGTATTCGTAGTCGTTCGTAATCAGCTGACGTAGGAAGCGCCGATTATAGGGAGACAGATGAAGTGGTGCTCGCTAAATAGTAGGCCATGTGTTGTTTGTATCTAACCCGGAACTGGCTAAAGTATCCCATGCACTGCCAGAATGGCCGTCGCTGTCTGTGCGCTCGCCAAGAGCAAATGCGGCCAATTAGAAGGCAAGGATCCTGTATTAGTAAGTGACCACGGAAAATCAAAACTCAAGATTTTAGATAGCTGATAGTCAACTCTACAAGTGTATTTATTAACACCATACTTAAATTAAGAGCCTACATATTTCAAATTTAATTTTACAGTGCTCTAGCCTATAAATCTTGCTAATTCAACCTGTTTTAAGTGCTCATTCCAGCATTCTCCTAATTTACAGAGTGGTATTTGACATAACTCACACCCAAACTTCGTCTCTGGCGTACGCCGACGTACATTAGGATCTAGCTCACTAAGAGGCTCTTTCTTTCGGCCAATAGCAGCGCACGCTGAGCAGGTCCTAACTTTATTACTAATCTTAGTTGGCTTAGGTCCGTGTTCTTCCATTTTGATGTGATTACCTCTTATAGAGGGTGTATGGAAGCTCCTGTTAGCTGGTCTTGCAGAAGCATTAAATAGGCCATTAACCAGGCTTTGAAGGAACTTCTTATGACCCCCTCTTTTTGTATTAGGCTTACTAAAGAAGCTTGAAAGCCTATAGCAATTGGAGAGAACCAGATCAAAAAGAAAGAACTAAAGAGGCTTCCAGGTCTTCCTTTTGGCCCGAAGAGTCGAATAATAAGAGGTACTTTGATCAAAACGATCGACGCCGTTCATGAAGTGATTATATAAATTAATAAATACCGGAATAGAAAGAACTTTTACTGCTAAGTCTCCAAAAACTAGTCTTATACACTTAGCGTTGGTAGAGGTTTTGGCAGGTCTCTTCCTCTCTCTCTTAACTGTTTCCTCAGGCCGAGCGACAGTACTAGCAAATAAGACGACCTGGGCGTCTTTCTAGGCGAACTGAAGAACCGTTTTGTTATCTGACACGTCGTAATACAGCTCCCCCCACTGTAGGTCGTTGGTGTGGTATAATTTGACATTCATCAGCTTTTAAGAGAAGCGCTCTCTTGATTCGTTGGCTACATCCTCCCAATCTTCATCCTCCCAATCCTCCTTATCTACCTCCTTCTCATCCACCTCCTTCTCATCCACCTCCTTCTTATCCACCTCCTTCTCATCCACCTTCTTCTCATCCACCTCCTTCTTATCCACCTCCTTCTCATCCACCTCCTTCTCATCCACCTCCTTAGGTGTCGAATATGGGAGTAGAGGAGGAGGTGTCTTTTGGCTCAAATCCTGGTTAAGGCTATAGCTGAGAACTTGGCTGGGAAACTGGGCATTTTGGCTGGAAATCTGGCGATTTTCCCATAAGATTTCGACGTTCTCCAGAGCCTGTTTAGCCTTCCAAGAGAGAGTTGATTTCCTGCTCGTGCGCCTGAGATTTTGTGAGATTTTGGCTGAGATTTTGGCTGAGATTTTGGCTGAGATTTTGGCTGAGATTTTGGCTGAGATTTTGGCTGAGATTTTGGCTGAGATTTTGGCTGAGATTTTGGCTGAGATTTTGGCTGAGATTTTGGCTGAGATTTTGGCTATGATTTTGGCTATTTTGGGTGACGTTTTCAAGCGTTCCTATGGGCTTATAACCTTCGTTTTCTATCTCCTTTTGCTTAGCTAATGTCTTGGTCCTCTTCTTAGGACTTTGGCCAAGAAATTGGACGTTTTTAGTAGTATTTTTCCTCTTTTCCCCATGCTTCACAAAGGGCTTGTTTTGAGTAAGATTTTGACTCGAATTTTGGCTGAAATCCTGGCTATTTTCCTGGGTCTCCTGGCTGAGGTCCTGGCTAAGAATCTGGCCATTTTGGATAGCGTTTTTAGACCCCCTTCTACGTTTCCTACTACCCTTTTTCTTGTCTAGATCCTGCTCACGCTTCGTACGAGTTGTACGGATAGTCCCTGCACCTCCTATCCCTTCCTTCCGTAGGCGTTCTAGTAGCTTAATTGAGGTAAAGAGGTTGTTAATCCAAACGATATGGCAATTACCACCTAAAGAAGATCCTTCTTCCTGCCTCCTTAATAAAAGATCTAAAACTACTGCCTCTGTAGGAGTAAATCCTTCTTTCTTAGTCCAGTAAGAATCTAGCTTATACGGTCCATTGGGTCCTTTAGCATGAAATAGCCAATCAAGTACATAGCCCTCGTTTGCTAAAATCCATATTTTAAAGCCTTCTGGTGTTGGCTTAGAAGGAATGTTAACTATTTCTTTAGCCCGGCCAGTAAATCTCTTTATAGACTCATCTACTGCCAAATGTGTTCCAGGGGTGTAGTATTTTCAGCTAGCCTTTCGGAAGTGCTTAGAAACTTGCCAAATCCTCTCAAATGGGCAGGTAAATGTTGGTGATTGGCTAGAGTCCTCGCAGTAGAGGTATTAGTCAATAGCTTGAAACCGATTCCTGGATATCCACTGATTAATTGGGTGTTGAGGTGCATATTTATCTCCTTTTTTCCAATAGTCTTCAATGGCTGGTTCTTTATGTAGACCTATATAAATAAGTACTCCAAAGTATGCATACATTTCTGGCCTAGATACATCTTTCCATGCATGTATTCGAGCATCTTTTTGATGTGGGATTGATTTAACCTTGGCTGCATTTCCATTAGTATAATAGACAAGTAAATCTATTAATTCATCTGTAAAGAAGAGCCTAAAGAGCTCAAATGCATCCTCATCGTTTGTTCCTTCTGGAAGATTTGGCTTTCCATGAGGGCAATCGTTGTCGATTGGTAGGGGGTCAAACTCAGGTGGGGATCGGTCATTTGGTAGCTCTGGGATTAGTGTATCCTTTGTCAGCTTAGGATATTCTGTTCCTACCACATAATCCTCATCATTCCCCTGCCTTTTAGAGTCCCTGGATGGCATATCTCTCGTGGGTGTTAACAGCAATTGAAGCTTGGTTGACTGTTTACATGCATATTGCTGATGTTTTGATTTTCCTTGCCAACTTACTAATACAGAATCCTTGCCTTCTGATTGGCCGCATTTGCTCTTGGCGAGCGCACAGACAGCGACGGCCATTCTGGCAGTGCATGGGATAACGTTTCGGAGAGAGGTTTATTGTAGTGCTTACATGCAGAGGTCGAGTCATCAAATACGCTACTCGGGCCCTACGGAGATTGGCATCTCCCAAGAAGGCACAAAAACGGTACTCTTCCATGCCACGCTCATCGACTTCGACAACTGTGATTGCCGATGGCAGGAATTCAACTATTTGATCGCGACTGGAAAGCTGACGATCTTATGCATCCCGTTGAGGGGATCAATGCATGTTCGAAGTTGTTCGCGTCAGGTCTCCAGCGCGAAATTGCGGAAGGCGGATGTAGGACTTCTACATCACTCAACGAGTCCAGAGTGCCAAAAAGACATCTAGTGGTATGTCAAGGGCGGTTGTTGAACACCACTACAGGTTGCAGTGGAAGATGGGAGAGCTGAAATCGTCGAATTCCTTCTCCAGACAGGAGCAACCCCCAATGAGGAAGACGTAGCTGTTGCTGCAGAGCTCGCTGCAGCTGCTAGGCATCTTCGCATAGTCAAGACCCTTGCTGGATCGAAGCTGAATCTGACTGCAGACGGCCCCATGCGAGAACAGGACGTGCTTGAAGCTGCCGCCGAAAACTGTCATATAGAAATTGTGAGGTACCTCCTCGACCGAGGATACGGACCTCGGCAGAGTCAGACGGAAACCACAGAATGTGTGTAACCAAAGAATCAATGTAGGTAAAGAGGACTGCATTATTGACCGAGGATTCGCACTCCCTATAGAGATTTATATGTACAAGATGAATGCCAAGTGTGGAGAGCATCTATCCGACTAGGTAACGCGATAGCGCAGTCTTACAATGTGTCAAATTTTTAAGAAATTCCTTTCTAATAACTTCAGCCACCTTTGCTTTCTTCATCCATCTACGAAACATCCTCGTATCAGAGTTAACTCACGGTATCAATAGAAATGGGCTCAATATATTTTAGAAAAGACCACTTGACTTGGATTACAAAAGGCTTCATAAGCGTCAAGTCGAGATCACTGGTCGTTGAGGATGTCTTCCTTGCCAACCTCGATACCAAAACTCCTATCATTTCATTAGTAGCCGAGGTAGTCAACTTTCTACCCAATGAGACGTGTCGATACGTCAGCCCTTGGCAACCAAGCTCCCAAGGACGATGTTGATGATACCTCAAAGCTTCTTAGGAATAATTCGGAGCACGAAAGCTACCTCAACAGATAATTTAAGAATGAGTCGTATACCGTTGTTTTGTGGAGCTTGTAAGGCCAGAACTGGGAAAGGCCGACGATGTTAAGATTCCTCACCTGACTGGTCTCCCAACTGAACCTGAGGTCTTGAAGGATTATTAGTCTTCATGACTGGAGACTCAGCCTGTTATCACGTTATCTTCCGGAAATGTACCTGTAATCACATTCGAATCACCGGCAAGTGACAACTCATAAATCAATTCAAGAGATGACGGAGAGCGCGGGCAATGGCGGGTAAGGAGACGATGACTAGGGAGAAGACGATGACTAGGGAGAAGACGATGACTAGGGAGAAGACGATGACTAGGGAAGAGACAATGGCTAGGGAAGAGAATGACGGGGCAGGTAGACGATGACAGAGTGTGAGCCATTACGGGTTGAAGGGAATGATGTGGACGTAGGAAGTGATAGTAGAGGTAGATGATAGAAAGCGGCGAACTGTGACCGAAGTCTTAAAGTGATAGTATTACGGCCTGTCAACACTGTCATCCTAATGATTTCGTTTTGCGCGCATGGCCTTAGCCCAACTCTGAATAGGAGTCAAGTCGACAACGCAGATGTTGTCAGAGAACTTGAAGTACGTCAGACACTTCTATCTAGAGCCTTTTGCGGCTCGTGGCATGACTAGTCCTTTTGGTCACCACATTTTCTGACATTGAACGGGAGTAAATCCTTTGAATGGACTCAGCTGTCCATCGGTTGGCAACTCCAAAACTAGAAAGGTCACCTTGAGACTGCTTTCAGGGTTTTCATTCTAAAGTTGCGAAGCGCCAGAATATCTCGCCTGCAAAACCCCCGACTTCCCGGAGTTCAAATATTGAGCGAGAAGGCTTACTGTTAACAAAAGAGGCGTCACCAGCGGGGTAAACATGGTCACTTAGAAGAGGAATAGTTCAGAAGCCACATGATGCAGCTTTTGGGGGATGGTGTTTCAGTCACTCATTAACTAAGCATTATCTGCTATAACTTGGGCCACGATATGGGCCTATACTCATCAGGCTGTAGCCCGGTGCAGTCGTAGTGACTCTCGTGCATCAAACTGTGTCATTATCTTGATCCCTGGAGCGGGAACATGAGAGTACGGACCCCAAATAAATGACTGAATCTCCATTCCCAGGGAACGATATCGCATCATAGCGTCCCTAATGACAACCTCCACTGATTCATGTCCGAGTTCCTATCCAAACTGACTCCTTATGACAGGAGAGGTGGTTCGTGTCTCCCTTCTGCTCATCCACACTAGCTTTTGACTAGACATGTCTGACATCTCTCTATATATATGGCTTTTCTTATCTTCTTGACTCCTAATCTCATCCCAAGATGCATCCTTGGCGTAGGATATATAAGGAGGGTTTCCGCAGGGTTTCCCCATCCTCATTCCTCCATCAAACACTTTCTCGAACAACGAACTTCTCTGCTGGTAGATATTTCTCTTCCATACTTGCAACTTCAATATCTCATTCTCAATTGGCATTCACGACTCTTCTTCACATCGAACTGCTCTCGAAGACCCCTCTTCAAAAACTTCATCGACTAGTTTTTCGACATAATTGGCCTCCTAAAACTGCCCACTGGAGATATGGCGGAATCCCCAGAGGCCAAGGCAGCCCGACTCTAGAGAGAATACTGGGCTCGCCATACTCCTAAACATGATGTCTTGGTACCTGAAAATGCAAAAGGCGATCTCCTGGACTATGAGTGGTCTTATATTCAGAATACTGCAATGTGAATATCGATTGACAGATATGGTCACCACCGTGAAGGTTTGGGTTATAACGAGCGCCCCGATCATCATCGCCTTTAATAGTTCAGGGCGAGCAATTATCAAAAAAGCATTCCAGCTAAATGGGGACCAGACCTCCAACCATCCAAGAGGGCGGGACTGCCACTATATCGAAAGTTATTGTTCCTAGAAGTCTAGTAGAAGCTCGCGGAAACTGCCATTTTCAAAGAAGACTTCCATGACCTGGATTATATCGATAAAGATTAGAACTTGGGACGTGTTGACAGTCAAGTCCTCATTGTTAGCGAAAGGAAATGTGGAAATTTATCTAAAAACTAAGAAGGATGGCGGCACGTTCAAAACACCAGAGGCTAGCGAAAAGCACTAGGCCAACATTCTTGACGTTACACCCCGGCATTACACCTTTCCGATTACAATGGGCGAGCGAGATGTATCTACTAGCGCGTTGAGAGCAAACAGACACATGCTCACCAAGGACCCTTCGTCTTCATGGGTTCTCGCGCAAAAGCCAAATGCCAAGGCGGGCGATCTGCCTCCAAGGATTGAATGATGGCTACCGGGGAGTGTCATAGGTACGCTAAGTTATATCTGGATGCTAACGGTCAAATCCGAGCTGATGAAACTTGGAAATTGGACATCGTGAGGGGCGTTTTTCAACCATACAACTATGTACTGCAAGGGCAGGCACACCCACTCCTCGATGCCCATCGCCATTACTATATGCATGAGAGCCGAAAATGGGCACCTGACACTCCTCACACTAATATAGTCGTTCTCTAGGCTGAGGATAAGGAAGGAAACCCAATACCCTGGCGCAAGTGGAACAGGAGTATCGAGAGGAGACCCCCTAAACTGGACAAATGTAATGAACGGAAAGGTGATTGCGACGAAGGAGAAGTGGAAAGACTACGAGATCTGACGAACGTTCGCGAGCAAAGAACAGCTGATATTGGCATCTCCTCTCCTCTTGTCCTTTGATTCTTGCACTTTTCTCCCATACATCTACCGTTATTTATCTATATCTACTTTTCTTACACTGGATATATCCTTGGTCAACTGGCCTTGATCTCTCGTTTAGCACTGCCCTACTTCCCCCGATTTCAACCATTCTTTCAACATCCTATTCCAATGTTGTACTATCGGATTTCTAATTCACGAAGCTAGACTTTGGTTACATGGTCAAGTCCTTTCCTCACATTTACCCTATCTATCTGCAATAGCGGGTCGGTTCCACGTGCCTGTATATCTTTCCATTTTCTTAGTTTCATTTCTAATTTTATATCGGCCACGGAGCTGGACTCTCATCATTTCTATCCCATTTTGTATTTGTATTCTTTGGTTTGTTTGCTTTCTTCCATTGGCATATGAAGCTGGACTCCAATTGCCTGCGCAATACCCCGTCCTCCCATTCATTGGCAAATTGGCATATTCCCATTCTTGTATCAGTCACTGAGCTCAACCCAGGACTTTTTCAAGATAACCCTTTACAGATATCGTTACGGTTTCTGTTGGATTTAGATTTGGATTTGTAATTGATGGAATAGACTCCCCTTCTTCTAGACCTTGATTCCCACAACCCTATACTTCCGTCCTTGCTACGTAACTCTAATCCCTTTTGCCAACATTATCCCCGGAGATCGTCGATACACCGTCATCAAACCCCTCAAGAACTTAACCCTTGAATGGAAGTATAATATACCTCCGGCCCCAGACCTCAAAAAGAAGCTCCCACCTTCCCGGCCTCTCTTCGCACAATTATCACCTTTTCACCATTTCTCCCATCTCTGGACCATCAAAACTCATCCCCCTCTCTCCCCTTTATAAACCCGACTCCAAATCACTCAGCTCGACCCTTCACTGCACATTCCCCTCTTTACACCCTTATAACCCCCTGAACCCGCAGCGAATTACACAACTGCGTACTGAACCACCATCTGCTTTTAACAACATCGCTACTATCTCAAGTTAATATTTCATATCATAATCATTATTCATGCGTAGAGGTTACTCATTCGCCTGCACTCACTCGCCTCAACTCATTCGTTCATCCACTGGCTTGCCCTCTGGACCTGCGTTGCCATCCACCCACTCATCTTGTCCACTCTACGTCAAGCCGCAGTCACCACTAGCAAAGCCAACGAGCCTTTCTGAACTTTTCAGGATATTTTCAAAACTCTACAAGGCTGTACCTAGCTATCTCGGTGTCAATATTAAGTTCAGCGCACTTCAGCGCAACTCTCGATCCTCAAAATAGTTCTGATAACGCCGTTTCCTTCACCCAAAATGTCATTTACCCCACCAACGCCTACATGTGCACAAAGTATGCTGATAAATATGTCCGCTAGGAAAGTCCATCCTCTCATTACACCATAGTGGCTGTTCCAAATCCAAGCCATCTTGTTCCTTAACCTTTCGTTGTGCTGAATCCACCTCATACCAAGCTTCCACAATTCCTTTCCCCACACTAGAAGAAGTAATACAAAACACTCCCGCTCGCCGTTAAGAAAACTCCAAACCACCACCACTGATCCGGGCGCTGCATCTCGGGTGTTCGCTTATTGATGACGTTATGGTTTAATGGTAACTCTGAGCGCTTGACTTTGGCTGTCGCCTTCGCACCACCGGGTGTAGACGTCGTGAGCGGGTTCAATGTTGTCGTAGGCAGCATTTCCGGGGGAGACATGGCGAGGTAGAGTGGCATCATGGGGGATCCGTCCCATTTGTAGAGGTTCAGGCGTGAGATGTTGTGGTAGGGGTCCGTTAGGACCTCGTAGCGCTAATCAAAGTGTCAGCGATTGCGTTTTTGAGGAGTAAGTCGGGGAGAGGTACCTCGAATAGCTCAGAGGTGTTGTATCGAGTGTAGATAGCGTTTTTGTATGTGCAGGGGTCGGAGTATAGTTGGCGGCCGTCAACGGCGATGGGAACGAGGGTGAGAGAGCCGTTGGGGTGCTTTTGGAAGCTGCCATGCTGCCATTGCATTATTCCTTTTGGGCATTTGGGATCGGATGCTATAAATTTTCGTTAGCCATAGAACTCCCTCGTTCCCAAAATCTCTCCACAATTCTTCCCGCCCTTCACCCAATCCAATTAAAGGAAACGTACGATTGGAAATAGCGCGATAGTAGGCTTCCTCGAAATGTCCATCTTCGGAGAACGAGTACGATACGCCTGTGTGCGCTGGCTCTGTGAATTTCTCGTTGACGGGGTCATAGAATTTCTGGGGATATGGTCAGACAACATGATGACATTGGCAGAGGAAGTAGTGGCGCCATACAGGTCCTGTGAGTGTCGAGTTTGACTTTGATGACCATGTTCCAATGATATCTGTGAATGCGACGCCTTGGGCAGCAGCCAGGCCTGCGGAGAGCAGCAGCGCGGATCCTATCGACGGCAGCATGGTTGCGACAGTTGCGAGGAGGCTAAGGTGGAGGGAGAAGGTGGTGTTTAGGAGCGTTAGTGGAATGTTGAAGTGGTGAAATTAGGGCGTGGTTAGGAGGTGATGAGGCAACTTGCAAGAATGCAACGGGTGCAGGGTTGGGAAGCGGCTAGTGGCAGATCTTCAGCCACAGTGAAACGCCGTCAACATCACCACGCCGAGCCCTATCACCAACAGAATACTCGCCAGAGATGTGGTAGATAGCTGCCATCAATTGGATATTTACTTCTGCCTAAAAACTTTTTTGAGGAGAGGCAGTGACCGTCTTCTCTTGCAGCAAACGACTTCCCGATCTTCGGTACTTTGCCAAACCACTTTACCTGCATCATCCTTACTATTTCTGGAACACCTGTCATGGCAGCGCCCATGAAGACTTTGAAGAGGGAGCTTAGGAAGAGAATCAAATCTGTATTGTCAGAACTTACAGAGGCATCTACGTCAACGCAGAGTTAGTAAATGCAAAAATGGGTTTTCCAGGGCGTTTAGTAAAGGCCATATCTAATGCGTGCATTAGCCTCCAATGCCGTCAGAACGCTGCTCTCGATGCCCGAGTATAAGTCAGCAAGAAGGATCAGTGTCTATCTATCAATGCCATCGGGTGAGATCTCGACTACTGGTATCGTACATGATGCTTTGAAGCAAGGCAAAAGGGTCTTCATTCCATACACGTACAAACTCGCTGCTTCGCAAGGTCAGCCAAAATCAATCATGGACATGCTTGAGTTGCAATCAGTCAGCGACTATGAATCGCTGGAGCCAGACAACTGGGGTATTCCAACTCCAAGTCAAGATTCGATACCATCACGTGCGAACTCCTTGGGCGGCATGGGTGTGACAGAGGGCGAAGTCAAAGAAACAGCAGAGACAGAAGCAGGGCTCGATTTGATCATCATGCCGGGAATGGCGTTCGACTCGAACTTCGGAAGACTGGGCCATGGCAAAGGGTTTTACGACTACTTTCTGCAGCGATGTCATAAATCATCGCACGTGCCTTTTCGTGGTGAGATCGCCTGGTATTCTTAATATGGGTTGGGTTTGCTAACCGTGACGAGTCGGCCTCTCGTTAACAGAACAGTTCCTCCCTTCGAATGAATCTGTGCCCATGGATACCACCGACTTCCGCCTCGACGCTCTTGTCCTGGGTAACGGACAACTACTTCGAGCTGCATCATAAACGCTATAGCACTCCAACTTTTGTACCCAATAGACTTCAGACCCACAAATCTAACCACCATGTTCCATCGACAGATCGTCTGAATAGGTTTCGACACTGTGACTAATTCCTCACATTCGTGTTCCTTTGCCGACCTCCTGGATGAGAGAGATATTATCCCCTTTGAGCAAGATCTGACCTGCTAAGATGTCAGTATATCCATAATCTACACCGTGTAGATAGCACACACCAAGCTCTCGATGCTTCTCGGGCTCCTCCCCTTTCTTCAACTTTATCTCCACAGCATCGTCAAGGACCAGGTTCATGAATTCGTCGAATCCCTGCATGCCCGTTAGTTATGCCACAATGTCAAAGCTGGTGATGCGTACCCTAAGCTTGCCCTCGATCCTCATGCCCAAGTTCTCGAAGAGCCAAATCTGGACAGCTGCATGTTGTTGCAGAAGTTTGAATATAAAATTGATCGGCGGAAGGAGCACTGCGAGGGAAATTAGAGAACCCAATGGAATCGACATTTGGGGGAATAGGTGAGAGAGTACCCTTCTGACCTCCTCTGCCTGTGAAACTGTTAGCGTAAGAGTGGATAGCTAGGTTGGGAGAACTCACCTCCTCGTCCAGTCATTTTCGCGGTCGCTGGAATTCGAAGTAGCTCGTCTAGCTTTTGGTGTCGGGAGGGCTATATCGTAATCAACGTCGTGGCAGCGGTGATGGCAGTGGTAGGCGACAACGGCAGAACAAGTCGCAATGTAAAACGCGCAATTTTTCCCTCCTCGAATTTGACTACGTCACGGTGTTGCGGTAGGTGAGATTGGTGTTGCTGTGTGGTGTTGCGGGGAGCTGGTGGGATGAAGCCGCAGTTGGAGCTTTGATCGATTTTCTGCGGTGAAGGTGCAAGCGGGAATGCCAAGACCGAGCTTTTGCTGCCATTCTGCGGGACAGGGCAACAACGGGCGGCTGGCCATGCGTTTGTCACTTTCATACCACCAACCGTCACTCCTCTCTGTCCTTCACCCTAAATATTATTTCACCGGACACACACCCGCTATCACAGTCGTCGTTCGCTATTCATGAGCGCACGATAAAAAAACTAACGCCCCTCAGCTACTCGCTGGCCGACACCCTCTTACCTCTTATTGCCTGCCTGGAATATCCCAAAACATGGCCGCTAACGGAGGGCAGCAGGCCTTTGCACCTGTACTTGTAGCTTTAAGTACTATGCAGTCGGCAGTGGATCGAGATCGGAAAGAGCAGGCGCACCAATACCTGGAGAACTTTCAGAAGTCGGTAGGTTGGCTCAGGAGGATGGACTTGGTCCCAGATTTGAAGCTGATGAGATGGTTCACAGGAAGAGGCATGGACGTCAACTTTCGCTATACTGCAGTCAGCTGGGGGTGACTCCTCGGCGAAACTCTTCGCTGCGACGACTTTGAAGGGAAAGGTATGACGATACGTCTGTTTGGAGGCACTGTCTAACACACGCAGATTGTCTACGATCTTCACCAGCTACCCCGTGAATCACTCTCCAACCTACGAGACTCAATCTTGAATAGTCTGGTAACGTTCCGCGCTGGCCCCAAACCCATAAGGATGCAACTATGCGTTTGCTTGGCGAATTTGGCAATCCAGATGACGGAGTGGAAGGACGTTCTACCTCTCGTAGTGACCACCCTTGGATCGGACCCCGCAACTTTGCCTTGCGTCTTAGACTTCCTTCGTGTCCTCCCAGAGGAAGTTACTGAAGGACGAAAAATCAACTTGACAGTACGTTCGGTCGAACCATCATCAGCTCAAAGGGCACCTACTAGCGGTACCACGCAACAGAATCAGAGTCAGAGTCTAATCCATATGTTGCTATTAGGAAGATGAATTGGTCACGAGGACGAAGGAATTGCTCGAGGACAACTCTGAGCAAGCCATTACCCTTCTCACGCAATATTCACAGTCATCATGTATGTATTGACTCCCTATTTACGTCGTGGAGCTAACAGAATGACCGCAGCGGCGGCCACTCAAAACCCTCAACTCCTGGATTGCATCACCGCTTGGATGCGCGAAGTTCCCCTGGACACCATAATCGCTTCTCCCTTGCTGAAAGTGATTATTGATGGTCTCTCTGCACAAGAACCCTTCGAGGCAGCGGTAGAATGCATATGCGCAATGATCCTCGAGACTAAGGATGTGGACGAATCCACGAATGTCATCCAGACCCTATATCCTCACATTTTAGCTTTGCGACCTAAGATCTCCGAAGCAGCCAAAGATGAGGACGGAGATAAATACAAGGGTATTGCCAGAGTATTTGCTGAAGCGGGAGAAGCATGGGTCGTATTGATTGCGCGGATGCCTATAGAATTCCGGGGTTTGGTGGAAACGATTCTGGAAACAGCGGCATTGGACAAGGATAGAGATGCGATATCTCATACTTTCAAGTTCTGGTACGACCTCAAGCAGTACCTCACGCTCGAGAAGTACATCCAAGCGAGGCTACAGTATGTCGACATTTATTCGCGACTAGTCGATATCATGATCGGCCACCTGGAGTACCCCAAGCCTGATAGCGGAGACGAGAAAGACCTTTTTGAAGGCGATCGCGATCAAGAAGAGAAGTTCCGCGAGTTCCGACATCAAATGGGCGACGTTCTCAAGGACTGCTGTGAGGTCATTGGCGTGACAGACTGCCTCCAGAAGTCCTACGATCTTATCCAGGCATGGGTCCAAACATGTGGAGCGCAGGCAGCACCTAACCACGTGCCGGAGTGGCAAAAGCTTGAAGCACCACTGTTCAGTCTACGGGCAATGGGCCGAATGGTGCCTCCAGACGAGAGCATCATGCTTCCTCGTCTGATGCCACTCATAGTGGCGATCCCTGACCACGACAAGGTTCGGTTCCAAGCCGTAATGGCCCTAGGAAGGTACACTGAATGGACGGCCGAGCACCCGGAGACGCTACAACCACAGCTTGACTTCATCATGGGGGCGTTCACGCATCCGTCGAAGGAAGTCATACGAGCAGCGGCTTTGTCATTCAAGTTCTTTTGTAATGATTGCGCGAGTTTGCTTGTCGCATTTGCTCAACCATTACAGCAGTTCTATGCCACCTACCTGGACAGACTGCCGACAAATAGCCAGGAAGAGATTACAGATGGTGTAGCTTCTGTGTTGGCCAAAGTGCCTGTGAATGAAGTCTACCCCCAACTCAAGCTGTATTGCGACCCAGTAATGCAGAGCATGGTGAGGATGGCACAACAGGCAAATGACGACAAGCAGAAGCTGGTTCTCGCCGACAAAATAAATCTCATCACAATCTTCATCCAATGGGTTCAGCCATATGTTGAACCAAATCAGGAGCATCCTGCGGTCAAGTACTGCCAAGAGATCTTCCCTATCCTTGCAAATCTCGCAGAACATTTCCTGCACAGCGTACCAATACTGGAACGAGTATGCCGATGCTGGAGGTATATGGTCCTTTCCTACAGAACTGCTATGCGGCCTTTGCTTCCAGAGCTGGCGTCCAAGCTTGTTCAAGGCTTCACCGCATCGCGACAGGGATGCTTCCTTTGGGCAACGGATTCGATTGTCCGAGAATTCTCTGAAGGAGTGGACGAGATTGACGATGGTGTCACCAACGATATCTTTCATTTCTACGAGGAACAGGCAACTACCTTCCTGAGGGTTTTGAACGATCTGCCGCCAGAGGAGGTGCCTGACCGTAAGTGCTAACTTTCAGCCATAATTGCAAAGTTACTAATACGCATCATGTAGTCGTCGAAGACTTCTTCCGTCTCGCCATGGACATGGTTCTCTACTACTCCGCCAAAACCATCCTGTCGCCACTAATGGACACCATCCTCTCTGCTGCATGCACCTCCCTCACACTCCTTAAAGAAGAACCCCTTTTCGCAACCCTCCACTTCCTCCGCGACCTCCTCGGCTACGGGCAACAGTTTCCACCTTCCTCCGGCCTCGACCACGGCCACCAACCAGTCCCAGACGTCGTCCGAAACCGAATCAAACAGCTAGTGGCCAACCAGGGTGAGAACCTCGTCCGCCGCATTATGACAGGCATGATGTACACGTTCCCCCGCGACTGCTTCCCAGATGCATCGGGTATCCTGCTCGCGTTGTTTGAGTTGATGCCGCAACAAGTTGCGATATGGGTACAGAATACAGTGGCCATGTTACCGCCGGGTAGCATTACACAGCAGGAGTCGGAGAGGTTCTTGAATAGTATTAGACAGTGTGTTTCCCTTTCCTCCTATGTCTCTACTCATTTTCCTTCCAGATACTGGCTTTGATGAATGGTCTCTAACACAGACGCAGACGCGTGCAGAGCGGTGAGGTGCGAAAGATTCGTACGCTGCTACAGGACTTTACGAATAGTTATCGGAGAAGGAATGTTGCGCCGAGGGAGGGATTGGGCAGGTTGGAGGCAAGTCGGTTTAGGTTTTCGGGTTAGATGAGTGGCAAGAGGTAGGTACTTTGATGGTGCTGATTAGGTGGTTAGGTGACGAGCACGTACACTTCTTTCTCAGCGGCTCTTTTCCTTTTGCTTAGGGGTATGCGGGAGGAGTTGGCTGGTGAATGGAATGGGTCGTAGGTAGCATAACTGGCGATGAGGATTAAGTAGTTGGTGGGCCTTTTTCCGATTGGCATTGCATGGCGGCGACGGGCATGGAGAGATATGATTTCAGAAATTCTCGAGAGCGATACAGTATCCCGCGGAGGACTTTTGGTAAGAGGGGTATGGGGTGGATAGGGATGCGAATGATTGATATGGTATGGGGTAGTGTGGGTAATATGGGAGAGGTAGGGGCGGTATGGAAGTATGGACTTCAGATGTCACTAATAGACTTTTTACTTGCATCACGGGAGTGCGGTTTGGGGAAGATGTGTGAAGGGGTTTGAGGCAGGCACGCGGGCCTGGGACAAAAGTTTTATAATGAAGGCTTCAAATAACCTCATTGCGTCTTTCATTGGGATGGAAGATTTGAGAACGCTCATCAACGCGAATGGTAGGGTCTGGTTTTGTCACTGCACGGCAAGCACTCTCTTTTCTTCTCTACTCGGACTTGGATTCTGGAAAGTATGGATCGAGAAGTATGAAGCGAGCCATCGACTAGAGAGCTTGGTTTCAGCCCTTTTCTACGTGTGTGGATGTGAGGGAGAGTCGCCACATATGCAGGGGAGCAGGAGAGAATGGCCACTAGATTCAGCCTCCGAGGCTACTGTGCAAACGAGTTCCAAGCGCTTCTAAAGTGTTTCTAAGAGCCTTCTTCTTCGAGGCATTTTTAACGAGATAGTGAAGCTATGTGTTCACGGCATGCTATGGTTGTCGGGCGTTTGTGGCGCTTCCGGTGACGATTCAAGGCGGTGAAGAGATGAGGAGGCGTTCCCAATGTTTCCTTTAAAAAAAAAAAAATTTCATGTTCGGAGCGGAGCGTAGCACGGCTATTGTTTCTGCGAAAGCATATGCAATCTTTAAATTGCGCCACGTGAGGCGTTTGGGAATCTGGAGCTTGCTTTTGGCTGGTTTCGAATTGCTTTTCGAGGGCGCTGATTCAAATCTGAGAAGTGATGATGGGATGTGTCATAGGTTTAGTGAACATGAACGAGGCTAGGTCAAAGCTTGAGATTGTGGTGTTCGATTGATGGGGCGGGTAGGGCGGACGGATGAGGTACGATGAATGGAATGTGTCATGGTAAAATGCACCATTTCCTGATTGGCGAGGGTGCGGGGCCACGTGATGGTTGGCCTAAGAGATTGATGGTAGAGTCCATGAGAGTGCGATTCTGGAATTTTTGATGTGATTGAGGGAGGTGAGAGCAGATACGCAATGAATTGCGTGTGTCATCCCTTCCCGCAAATATGAGGCTGCGAAACTGTTTGGGCGAATAGACGACCATGGGTCGCATCCTCTGGGAACGGCATGTTCCGATGCACAGGAAATTGGGGGTGGTAGGAATTCGGACTTTGGTTTCATGACTTTGTCAAAAACTTTAATTACGATTTGGGTCAGGGTCTTGCAGACACTGGGGCGTACCATGTTCGTTGCTGTGGTTGATTGGAATTGCTGGAAATCTGATAAACCTTTGTGAGCGGAATGCGGTGAATTGAAATTGCTGCGCCACGCCCCTGAAGATGAAACTTGAATTTAGAATCAGAAGTGTTGGGATTTCGTGTTGGTCTTCAGCTGTGCCTTAATGTAGTGATGGTTGCCACTACGAGGCATGTACACGCGGTTGCTGTCTTCGCGGTATTGGTGATGTTTGAGGTGTATGGATTTCCCTGGTATTGGATGCAGTGAGGCTGGTGCTGCGCCTGACATACAATTGATTGAAAATGGACATCGAGCATGCTTTAGTCCTGCCGCAAAGATAGTGCAGCTGTGGTTATAGTTGCCCACTCCACTATACCATGAAGTAGGCGCAGGCGCAGGTACCGAGAATGTCAATCAATAATTACCTCTTTCAGTTATTTGTATGCAGCTATTCAAGTTGAGGCTGGTACTTTGCATTAGTTTCTCTAATATGGCGGGCATGCTTGCCGAGTAGTAATTTGTGAATGGCATGCTCTGTGGCCGGAAAAGTCAGGGTTGTAAGCATCGAACAGCCGCTAATTGCAGTCAATTGTGATCAGTCGTAATGTGATAGCGGGCAGCTTTGCCACGAGACACCGTGAGGTCATGAACGTAGACTGAATGATTTTGACCGGATCCCCTTTTCAGGTAATTGTATGCAACTATCCAGGTGAGGCTGTAGCGCCAAGCTTCAGTTCGGCGAGGTAGTTCTGTGGCGTAGAGTTAGGAAGCTGCAGTGCCGTCGAGTTGGGCTCTTGGAAACCATGGGGAATAGGATGAGGACAAGCGCAAGCTGTGATGAGAGAGGTGTGAAAAGATACATTTCGGAACAAGCATTGTTCGGCCGATCTACATTACTTAAGATCCGTGATACGCGCGTTGCTATTCGCCTTATGCAACTTGTCGCAAGAATAGTATTCTCTTCGTAAAAACCCATCTTTTAGTCCGTAGGACTCAGCACCCTTTGCAGGTTCAGATAAAGTTAACGAACCTAACGAGCCGCCGGCCTCGTTGCATTATGGGTTTAGAGATGTCATAGTTATCACCGAGGCTGAAAACTCCAGCAACCAGGTCCACCCGCGTCCGAGCGCAAATCATATCTAGCTTCTCATAAGCTCTGGAGAAAACTGTGTGGGTGAAAGGATTTCAGGGATATCGCATGCTCGGGCAAATCTTTCCTTGCCGCTTCACGGCTCAGCTTGCAGCTAGCCAGCCACCCGCGCAGGGAAGCCAGATGCGGCATCCACTCAGCACAAATTGCGCTGGGAAGTGAACAGAGCCTTGGGATGTGACGGGAGTGGAGTTGCAGAGAGAGGAAAGAAGGTTATCCGGTGCGATGGGATGATGGGCATGGATAGGGCGGGATGGGGGGAGGAGACTGGGGGATGGATAAGCTTGTTGGCTAGGGGCAGTGCGCGGTCTGGCGAAGAGACGCCATCAGTCGATCGAGCTTTGCCATTTTAGGAGCCCATATATTGAGTGCTCAACTAAGTCCTCAGACTGCGCATGTATTGGGGGATCGAAGCACCGTGGCAAAGGTTCTGAATCGTTTTGGAGCAGCGTGCAGCTGGATGGATCGATGAGGAATGCTTCAGCTAGCTGCAGCAGATGCGCTGCTTGGTTTAAGTAGGGGTGCTGGACGCGGCGGCTGTGCTGCGTGATGCTAGATGTGATGGACGAGTTTATCATACGTACCAGCAACTGTGGCCTGGTGCAGCTTTAAGCTTGGTGGATATTCAGAATCATGCTTGAATTTCTGTGAGGGGACTGAGTTCCCGAGTCCCACGTTCCACTCGCATCTCCCACAGCCTAAAGTTGATTAAACTAATCGTCGCAGGCGGCCTGTACCTGAACCCCCACCTCCAAGGGAGGGATCTACCGTTTTCACCGGTAGATGATGGCTGCATCTGTCTGTCGTCTGTGCGTTGCTGTGGTCAACACTTGGATTCTTCCTATGATTAATGTAGAACAGGGGAGTTGGGACGCTTGAGGACATGCCTCGGCGCCGGGTAGCGCATTTCAACTCTAAACGTTCCCCGACCCCCATAACTGGGGGAAGTGCCGTCAATACGTCAAGCTAGCCTGTCCGACTGCACCTCACAATCAGCTCCATCTCCATCGTGATCATGATGATCTCCAAGGATGCCGGATATCAAGGATCTGGAGGATGAAAGACTGCTATTTCGGGCATATTGAAGGAACCCAGAACCCAATGGCAGCAAAATCCCCTCCCCTTAACCCGCAGCGCTCCCAGCGATCCCAGGGGTATTCCACACAGACCGCGGCCACCAACCTCATCTGTCTAGGGGATCTGGTGCAGCTCAGAGCTCTCCCAAGTCCGAGCGCCGCCTCTCCCACTCCCTGATCCAATGGCACGGGTCCCGTTTGAACTTCGCACAAATGGTCCCATACAAAACATGTCTTTTTCTCGCCCATCTTCCCCCTCAGCGTTGTTAGGCCTGCGTCTGTCTCTGCTGCGTCTGCACCTGGGGCCAATTTCTTATCGTGATTGATCCCCATGCTTCTAACTTCTCCCAGAACAGCATAGCACTCTTTTGCCAGTTCTAGACCGCTCAAACCTTTCAGCCCTTGGGCGCTTCTTGCTGGCCTTTTTGAGAGTGTGGCATCATTTTGCGTATACCTGCATAAGGCTGTTCATCCTCTGAGACTTGCCGCTGGCTGATGCTGCCACCGTCAGCGGCTTTTAGATATCTGGTTCGTGCTTCGCTCCCTTTCATATATTTTAGACGGCAGTCTATATCCCACATGGTCCCCACGGGCTCACAAACTTCTCTTCCTGTACATCGTCACTTTTGTCATACAGTACCATCCCACAACGTCCAGTCGGAAGCGACTCTGTCCCCTCTCTCTGAACGCCGGGTCTACCGCCAAATCTGACGGCTCGACCATTGACGCCCCACACCACCAGCTCTGCGGATCGCCATTTTCTAGCCGCCGCTTGCCCCTCTTGGTTCTGCAGTGCTCAGTTAGTCTTTTAGAGTCGGGCGAGCTGCTTTCCGGCAGCTTACTGTCCCCATCCAAAAGTCCGCACAGGTACGGCTTCCTACTATTTACCCCGGTGAGACCCAGCGCCCCGGTTGACGCTCGGTTGTCTATGTTCTCTTCTTCTGTTTCGAACTTCATGCTAAGACTCTCTCAAAAGACCGTAAGCCGTTTTTCTAGCTCTCTCGCCATTTGGACGAATGGATTCCACCCAGCCGGGACTGCCGTCGACAGGCGCTGGAAATGTGTCGCCGACAGGCAGCGGCTCTGGTCCTACGATGAACCTCAAGATGCGGAAGAGGACCAAGACAGGATGTCTAACGTGTCGGAAACGACGCATCAAGTGCGGTGAAGAGAGGCCGACATGCGCCAACTGCATCAAGTCGAAGCGGCAATGCGAGGGCTACAATCAGCGTGTCGTCTTCAAGCCGCCCATCGGAGACTGGCCAAACCACCCTGGGGTCGTAAGTACGCTGCAGTATCACAGTTCGACGCTGCCAGGAACCCGATCTGGATACCGACCTCCTCAGCATACGACGCAGCCTCAAGACAGCTCGTTGGCATCGATATCACCACGGCCGGTAACCCAGTTTGACTTCACGAACGTTGAGACTGGTCCATCCGCACAGTCCGTCCTAGTTGGAGATCCATCGCCATATGCGCAGGATCCAAACTATCCACAACCGTTGCAGTCGCCCCACCATCAACAACCCTTTCATTCACCTCATCAACAAGTCCCGATTCCAACAAGCGCAGCGTCCTACTTCCCTTCGCAAGCCTCTCCTGCACATTCAAATATCCAGGGGCACTATGGGAATGAAGGAAATATTGGTTATCAGTCGCAGCAGCAGTATCCTCATGGAGGCCACTCTCAGCAGACTCCGGCTTCTTATGACACCCAGTTTGATCAGAAGCCCACCGTTTCTGAACATTTCCATGCCTCTGTTTCCCAAGCACATCGAGACCAATATCAATACCAGCGCCACCAACCGGCGACAAGTATCACCGAGGGGCAGAACCCCTACGTTCTGACCTCCAATGCGCCTCATGCTGAGGGTATGCCACGATACATGGAGACCGAAACACCGTTGAAGCATGCGGGCAGCAATCTTGGAGCCCCATTTTTATATTCGAAGCCCAGCCCTGTGAACCAGAGCGAAGCAGGCCCGTCTGCTTTTCCAGCAGCAGAGGCTCATCCTGTTTCTTCGCGTTCCCGTTATGAGCCTCAGATGCATAATGTAGATTCCGATGTAAAATATGTGGCCCAACATACTGTTCTTGGTATGTCTCGTATTTAGTTGTACACTCCGTATACGTTATACTATTATTATCCCCTTTTAATGCTCAATTGCACAGCAATGGTAAACTTTGCGCATCTATTCGTTATACATAATGTTGTAAAGACGAATTCTATCTCGTCAATTCTGTATATCCTGGCCCTTTTCCTTGTTAAAATACGGCCCCAAAATATTTCATGACGTTAGGCGCGAAGAAATATACTGATAATTTATTTTTCCTTTTAGAGCAACCAGTGGCGGTGTCCCAAGCCCAACAATTCTTCGAGGAGCCTCAGCTCCTCACATCTGGGTTCGGGGGTGAAGACCATGTCAGTCCCACCGAAGTGCTCGATCAAGCGGCCGTGGAAAACGAAGACAATGACTACTACGATGTGCAATCCGACGAGGAGATGATAGACAGAGAGGACGGGAGATACGAGGAAAGGACGATCTTCAACCAAGATTTCAGTCTCATGCGACAACTACACCAATCCAACACAAGTGAACTGGCTATTCGTAGGTATGACACGTTCATCTTTGACTTCAGCATCGACCTATATCGGGCGGAGACCGTCGCGAATCCTCTCAGGAATGAGCAAACAGCAAGAGTTTTTGCACATTTCATACACGCAACCGGACCTAGCTTATCGATCTACGAACGGAATCCAAGAAACCCCACATCCATCTTTGAAGGCCCAAAGCCGCCTTCTCAACAGAGTCTGTGGACGTACATACTTCCGCTAAAGGCATTGAACAACCAAGGGCTTTTGCATGCTATGCTGGCCCTCTCGAGTTTACACATCGCAAGACTGCAAGGAGCATCACCAACGCCATCATACAAGCACTATGCATATGCATTAAAGAGACTTCAAAGGTCTCTCGGAAATACCAAGACACGTCTCCAAATCCCTACCCTCGCAACGTCGCTCCTCCTCGCCTTTTACGAAGTCACGACCGCCGAGCACGGAAAATGGTCGACCCATCTCGCTGGCGCATGTCGACTCCTTGCCGAACTTGACTTCCCCTCCCTGACCCAAGAAGCGCGTCGTCTCAAGGTCGCTCAAACCGCACACGAGAAACAGTTCCTATACCAGAATCCCGATATGCTGATCGATCAGAAGCAGTTTGAGCAGAAGCTACAGCAGAGCACCATGATGCCGGATGAGGGGTTGGTCAGCGCAATTATTGGAAAGAGGGTTAGTTATGATGATTTTGGAAGGGTGTTTGAAGAGGGTGCGAGACGGAATAGCATGCCTAAGAAGTTGGATCTGAGGAGTTATGAGACTTTTCAGGATTTGTATTGGTGGTATGCTAGGCATGATGCTTTTCAGAGCATTGTTAGTGGGAATCCATTGATGTGAGTATTCTCTTCCTTCATGCTCATCTTTCAAAGCTGATGAAGCATAGCATGGACTACCGCAAATGGTCCGACTGCCCTCCCCGAGCACCTCTCTGCCGAAGCGATGCCCTCTACGGTTCACATGACCACCTCATTCTCCTAATAGGCCGAATCGCAGACTTCACAGTACGAGACCGCGAAAGGAAACTGCGACAAGTAGATGCAAATGGCGGACAATGGAGACCAACACCCGGAATGCCAGGCATGCCAATGGGTCCACCACCTTCACATGGACAAAGACACCATCAACAGCAAGGCGCTCCCCCACCTCCCACAGCCCCAATGGCACCAATGGGTCCACCAAATGCTCCACCAAGGATGCAAGGAATGGGTCCACCTCCAGGTTGGACTGGACATCCTCCACCTGGCTGGCCGGGCGGACCACCGCAAATGTCGCCATCCGGAGCTCCTCAGATGCCTCCTCAAATGTCTCCCCAATCGGCAGGCTTCATGCCACCGCAAGGCCAACCCCAAAGAGGCCCACCACTCCCATCCGCAATGCCGACATTCTACGGCATGGCGCCATCCATGCCTAACATGCCACCACCCTCCAGCTACACAAACCCAAACACAAACCCTCACAATTCCCCTCAAATAGCCCATGCCCCAAGCCCTGAAACCACCTCGGACCTCGCTGCCGCCTATGACGCTGCCCTTGAGGACTGGACCTCTATATCCCACGCCCACGCGACAATCTCAAACATTATGTCGAATAGTCCATCATTCGCACCGCTCACACCAGATCTCTCCTTCGGAGGTAACAACACCACGCCCTTCGGCCCAGCCCTCGTACACCGCAGCTACGACATCTCCATCCTCTGGGCCCTCCTCCACCTCTCAAACATCCTCCTCCTCCGTTCACACCCTGCAATGCCACCCGCCGCCATGGTCGCAGCCTCCGTATGCGCGCCCGCAACAGCCCCCTACGCAACACTAGTCGGCCGCATAGCCGCAGGTCTCCAAACTCCTTCCTCAAAAGACGCACCGCTCAACCCCTCTCTCGGCGCCGCACTCATCGAATCTACAATGTCTCTCTTTTTCGCGGGGATCACGTATCAGGATCCGGTGCAAAGGGAGTGGTTGATTACGAGGTTGTTGGATATTGATCGGAGGACTGGATGGGCGAGCGCGGGGGTTATTGCGAGGAGTTGTGAGACAAGTTGGGAGAAGGCTGCGGAATTAGGGAAAGGGAATCCTTATCCGCGGAGGAGGACGAGGAGGTTTGGGGAGGAGGGGCCGGTTGTGTTGGACGTTGATGAGAGTGGTAATAATGGTAGTGGAACAGGCGGTGGATGGGGTGGTACGAGTATTATTAGGGATGCGGGAGGTGGTGGACGCGCGGCGCAGGGGTGGATGGATATGAACGAGCAGCCGAGAAGAGAAAATTATCAAGGGGAGGAGAAAAGGTTTGTGATGAAGTATAGACAGGCTCTGGTACCCTGGGCCATGAATATACTAGCGACAGATGAGGATTTAAGGTTAGGGATGGAGAGGGTGCGGTTGGGTGGGGAGATTAATGCGGCGGGGACAGATAGGGAGAGGGTGGGTTTTGATGTTTTGGATGACTGAGGTGGAAGGAGGGTGTTGGTGGGCGGGTTTGGGTTTTGGAGGGGAAGGATAAAGTTGGAGGGGATGGATGGAAGGGAAGGGACAAGGAAATCTCCTTGATACGATGGAAACACGACGCCAGCTCTTCGAGATTCCTTTCTCTCTCTACGTCGTAACGATATCCGTATCACGCACGTAACGAAACACCGAATTCAAAGGAGGGCCTAAAATGTATTAGTATCTTTAGTATCGGTATAATATCCACTTGTAAATAGGTAATGCAGATGAGCAGTATACCTTACCTGAGCATAACCCAATTGACTTCACTCGAATTATGTGTCACAGCAAAGTAGAAGCGTGAATGAGATGAAGATAATGAGCATGCCGCTTTTCACTGCCTACTCGGACTCCCACACGTCCTAATCCCTGTTTTTTAATGAAGAGCCAAATCCTGAATCGTCAAGTCGAGACAGTCATAATGAAATATCCCAAATTTTCAATATCCGGTAGAAGATGAAAGACTAAATCCTCCGTCCGTAAAGCCATGATGAAATACCTCGAATTTTTGGAAAGATGTACACAGTGTGTGGATATGAAAAAATGGAGCCAATCCAATTGCCGTAGAGAGATCTAGTGATGTCCGATGAGCCGATAAAGATATGGGGGGCGTGATGGAGGGCAGGCATAGGGCGCGGCATGCGCCAGGAATATGGAAAAGAAAAATGTAAAGCCTTACCAAATTCTCGTTCTCATCGGGAGAGGATATGATGATAGAAATGAATGATCCTCAAGAATAGAAAAGCCGAAATGAAAAGGTGAGAGATCGGAACTGAGACCCCAAGAACGTCGCAGTCGCCGCCGCAGGACATCTGATCGGTAGATTGTAGAAAGGGTATAGGCAGATGATGAGGGATGGAGGGCTTAGAAGTAGTTCGGGTTGCGGGCCTGGAGTTCCACAAGCATGCTGTAGAAGGCCCTGTCCCAGCCAACGCACCGGAGATATTCCCACCAGAGGCGGAGGGCTGGCGGATCGTCGGCGTCGGCCTGATGAAGAGTAAGTATGAACTGAATGATGATTTAACTTACCGAAACATGCAGAACAAATTTGCAGAATGGTAGTGGCGATGGCGATGGCAACGGCAGCGGAAGCAACAAGTGGTATAAGCAGAATAAGAAAACCGTACGTACCATCTCGAAAGCCTCAAGAATGAACTCCCTCTTGATCAACCCAACTTTGATACGGGCATCCTTCTCCCACACCTTCAACTCCTCAACATAGGTCTTGACGTCAGCCATGACCTTCTGGTAGTCCTTGTCTTCATCTCCCACGACACTGCCATCAGCGACATCGCTGCCGAACAGGCGGCCCACGTACTCTGGCTTGGGCCAGAAATGCTTCATCAAAGCCTGAGTGACCCATTCCGGGCGACCCGTCGCACTGAGTTCTTCGGCCCAGTACATCTTCACATCATGTGGGACATCCTCAGCAATGCGATCGTAATCAAGCTTATCGCTCCAGCGCGTCTGCGAGTAATGCCCAAAGTAGACATAGCGCTTCTTATCTGCGACAGCATACCCAGTCGAGCAAACGAACATGGGCACATCCTCATATGACGCCTCCGCCTCTTCACCATCGACCTCCTCCAGGTTCGAATTGAAAAAGGCAGTAAGCTTGGCGCCATGGGTGCCGGGAACCTCCGGAAGATACGGCTCGTTCTTGGCGTCTAGAGTGTAGTAGGTACGATTCCTCAAGATGCAGGGACCGGGCGCTGGAGGGATGTAGTTGAGTCCGGGAGACCAGGAAATTCCACCGAAGGCGTTCTTGAGAAAGTCGTAGCTAAAAGTCTGCATCGAGGTTGCGGCTGGGATCATGGAAAGTGTGTCCATGGGAAGGGGTGGGAAGTTACGGACGGTGAGAGGCTTCCAGGCCTTGCCGGATTGAGTGTGATAAGGATCTTCAATGGAGGGCAGAGGGGTGTTGGCCTTAACTGTAGTCGCAATGGAGGAGGGGGCCGGTGCTCGAGCAGGCGGTTGTGGGGCATGGACACTGGTAAAGAAGTTAGTCGAGATGTTCAAAAGCAAAGTCTGATTGTCCGGCCCACCCAATGGTGTATGAGACGGGCGTCTCAACTTTTCCATCGATGTGAAGTGCACCGTTTGAGCCATTGGTATATTCGACTGGGCGTGCAACAGACCTCATCATCTTACTGTGCTGTGCAGCAAATGTGATGAAGGGAAGACTTACGCTTTTGCATGACGCATGTGTGGAGGAATGGAGGTGGCACCCTGTCCTGCACGCCTCAGGTGTGGCGGAACGGAGCCGTTGCTTGACGGAGCGACGGTCAAGGTGTCAGATGGATAACCTTGAGCCTTGTCACCGTTCATAGCCACTGTTCTGTTGATCTTGCCGTCTTTGATAGTAGAACTAATGTTAGAACCGTTCATTGATGCTTCGAGGTCCTCAAGCTTCTGTCGGAGTTCCTGGGTACTGGTCTGCCGATGTGGACCAATCTCGACCTTCCAACCGCCCTTTTTGAGCGAGTCGACCTCAGAGTGAAGGGAGTCTCGCGTTTCTTTCAATCTTTCGACGTCAAGGCGAAGGGCCTTCTGCTCTCGCTCTAACTGCTGGACGGAGGCTACAACGTGTTCAAGCCTCACCTGTATACTTACTTGCTGGTTGCCGTTGTGATGGCCGTGGGTGAGGTCGTGGTGTTGATCCTGATGCGGGTAAGTGAATGAAGGTTGAAATTGGCCGGCTGCTGGATCCAGCTGAGGAAGAGCGTCAGGTACGCGTACGTTCAAGTGAGGGTGAAAGGCGGTGGCGTTGGAGTACTGTGCGCCGTTGAAGGAGGCAGAGTAGGTGAAATCAGATTGTCTGAAGGGATACGGATCACGATTGGACATGATGAGCTCTAACAAGGAGATGTGTACCAGCGTTGATGTTTGTTGACAAGTCGGTGGACGAAATTTGCCAAGCTATGGGCTGAGAAGGCAGTATAAGGTGAAAGGGATTGCAGAACGCTGATGCCAATGAAGTAGTCTAGCACTCGGCTTCACAATATTGTGGAGGGAGAGGTAAAGGGCTCAGCTAAGCCAAAGGGATGAGTTATTCTGTTGAACTGCAGAAGGTGATGGAGAGGTTCACAGTGAGCTGTTAGTACTCGAGTATGGAGAAGAGATAGGGAGAGTTGGAGGAAAGTTAGAGCCAAAGAGGCTGTTGAGTTGGAAGGTTGAGAAGAAGTAAAGAAGAGGGCACGTGAGAGGTTTATATATTTTCCGAGGTTGGTGTGAATTGGCGGCGGGGCAACACGTCTCGACGCTCAATAGAACAATAGAAGCTCTTTTACTTCATCTGGCACAGTAATAGATGAATAGGAGGTTAGAGAAGGCGGTGAGTGTGACGGATATTATTATTTACGGACCTGATGAAGAAGAATGTGTCTGTCCGCTGGAGATCCGAGAGTACTCATCAAGTGCCTATACTGCTGCAACTTTTGTGTGAAGTCATGTATAAATATGCCATGCCTCCCGGAGGGTTAATATCAACTAAGAGCACTAAAGACTTAGGAATCTACCAGGCATCCTCCAGTCGCAACAGGACTGGGGCCGGTACCCCTTTTTAATATTACCAGAAAGTCGTGAACCAGAAAGGAGGTGACATTTGAACAGCGTAGGGCCTAGCATGACAAGTCGAGCCAAACCAAGAAACCATGGGTGCCTGATGTCTGAGGAGTGGAAGATACGTTTGTAGACGACACGGAGATGGCCAGAGACTTCCGGCCTGCTACAGGTGAACCAGGTGGTGGAAGTACAGCCCTCTTCCCCTCCGGAGGGACACTACAAATTAAATCATCTCCAACGCTCTTATCTTGGCGTTAAGCTACCTGTAATAATAGTTATATGAAGCTTTGTAGGGCTAGAAATACTTGCTTAGATATGAAGGTTTCGGATTCGGCTTAAAATGTAGAGTAGGGCGCGAGTTGAGCTCCGGTGTATGTCCCACCGGGGTTGGAAAGGTGCTATACGATCCAGGGTTGACATATAGGGTCGGAAATGTCAAACTTCGGGACCCAAAACGCGACGGAAGTAAAGATAAAAGGCATCCTTGTTGATAGCCGAGGGAATCGGAAAGCTCTGGTCCTGCCTTTGCTGCTTTTATGGCAAATCAAATAGGCGAAAACATTCACGGGATTGTTTGCTGTTCTCGACATGATGGGTATAGTTGAGAGAAACTGTTTGCTTAAATGAAGAGAAAACAAAGCTAGAGATGGCTTTCTGGCTGCAAAGAAACGAAAGTTTAATTGACATGGATCCAAGGAACAAGTTTTGACTAACTCTGCAAGTAACCCGAGTCTCGGCCTCGGTCGGATGAGAGCTGCACTCGTACAAAGAGGCGCAAACTTCATCTGATTCTTTGCAACTTGCTTCTCTCACTACCGTCTCTGTCGTTACCGACCTTCGGAGCGATGTCTCGTCACTTGTCACGGCCTCCTGCGGCCACAATGCCGATTTATACCTGGAATAGAAGTCAAGCGGTGGCTTAGATCGGAGCGGAGGTGTATGCTGATGCTCGAGTTCGAAAATGATTGATAGGAGGACGAATACCCGTTCACTAGTGTCCCATAGACTGTTCAGGATCGATGACCTTCAATGGACGCTGGGAAAAGAATGGTGGGCAGATTGCCTTGCCAGAACCGGAACGGGCGAAACGTTTCGCCGGCACGTGCCCTGGACCCTGAATTTCGTCACGCCAAGCCGCTGCGAGTCAGTTGGGTCGGGGGAGTGGTCTGGCAGATGAGTTCTTTTGCTCCTACCCCCAATGCCTGCGAATGTAGCTCCTCTTGTTGCCTTCTACGTTCTTGCTAGACCTTGCGCTTCGCGTCTCGAGGTCTAGCATTCATTGCCTTTGTTTCTGCTTCCAGCCCTGCGTTTCGTTTTCGTCATGCCTCCTAAAAGATCGAGTCCTCCACGCGAAGTGAGCCTGAAGGAAAAGCTCCACTCACTCCAGTCAACTACCCCTCGCGGACGTCGCAATGGCGCAACGACTCTCACGAATGGGAGCCAGTTGAAGGAAGTAATGTCATCGACTGCCGACAATACTTCCACCAACAGCGGTCAGAACGATCAGAACAGCACGACAGGAGTAAGTCGCCTGTCAGCATTGAGCTTCTTCGTTGCTCCACAACACTTCATTCAACTGACTTCCATCCTACCTTTTTAGATATCATGGTCCAATCAAGATCCTGCCCTCCTTCAAGGCTACCGACGAGCTTACCGACTTGACACCCCATCCTCCTTCAAGAACCCCCTCAGCCACGTAATTCTTGGTAACGGCATTGGACGTTACTCACCCACAATGGCACGACCCAAAGCAAAGAGAAGAGTTCCTAAGGACCAGCTGGCACTTGCCGTTAGGAAAAATTTCAATGCTCTTGGAGTCAACGAGACCGACGTCATTGTAGATCTGCTGTACAAAGTAAAGAACCAGGGTATGAGAAGAACACAAATAGATCCCTTAACATGCCATCTGACACCATATCAGATAAAGAGTTCAGAGTACGGTTTGCGCCGCAGCGGAAGTAATCTCGAATCCGCGAACAGCACGTCGATGCACTTACGGAGTTCTTCTCCTTGATACCTGACCACGGAATGGCACCAGCATTGGCAAAAATAATTATTAGCATGGGCATTGGGTAGGAGTTTCGGTATCTTCTGGGTTTTTGGAAATGGTACGGTATAACCCTGGTTAGGGGGGCTGGCTATACTAGGGTGATCATTTTGGATGAGCACTCAGAGACATTCTCAAAGATCAATGACCATGTCTTGGATCCGTACTCTCAGCGTAGATATCATAAATATAATTAGTATTTGGTATAAAAACCCAGTAATCGGCAGTTTGGCACTTTTGTGGTTCAGGAACCTTTTTGGATTCTGTGCCTCGGCGAGAATTTCAGCCTGATAGCATTTGCCCAGATTGGAATTGAGAGAAGCATCTTTGCGTATTTGAACATGAGGAACTGAACCTTTCTCTACTCGTCTTATCCCGAGCCTCGAAGGATGAAACCGCGATTGCCCACGCGAGTAGTCTAGAAATTGCTAGAATCACAATCGCGCTATCGCCGAAACACATGACGATGCGCACGGGCCATTCTCAATTGTGGATTTTTGGGAAGTTTTTCAAAGAAGTCCCCATCCTTCATCCTCATTCTTGTCTAACCCCAACAGCATCCTATATCCGGTCTGGACTTGGCTTCTGATGGTTAAAATGAGCATTGTTGCTCCCACAGTGTCTTTCAAAGCGGCACTACCCGCGCGCATCGTTTCCGCATCCCGACGTTGCCAGCAGCGAAGGATATCAAGGGCGCCTTTGAGAAGGCCATCTTTAGCTCCTTGGAACCACCCGCAACATGGATCGCAGATACGAGTAAGTATACATATCTTTCACCCATCGCAATTCTCTATGCTAACGCAATGACGCACAGTTCTTCCATGCCACCTCCCCTTCCTTCGCCGTCCCCGACCCCTACGCAACCCTAGGAGTTAGCAAAAGTGCAGCTGCATCCGAAATCAAAAAGGCCTACTATGGCCTGGCAAAGAAATACCATCCAGACACCAACAAGGACCCCTCTGCCAAAGACAAATTCGCCGCTGCGCAATCAGCATATGAAATGCTATCAGATCCCGAGAAGCGGAAAGCCTACGATTCCTACGGCGCAGCAGCCTTCGATCAAAACGGCGGATTCAACCCTGGTGCTGGCCCTGGCGCAGGCGGGCCCGAAGGCAATCCGTTTGCTGGCTTCGGGTTTGGCGGTTTTGGCGGGTTTGGTGGCGGCCAGGGCGGGTTCCAAGGTGGATTCGCACAGGATATCAAATTTGAGGATCTATTTAGCGCATTTGGTGGTGCTCAGGGCGGAAGGCGAGGAAGGAGCTCGAGGAGGTCACCGTTTGAAGAAGAGATTATTATCGGGGACAACATTGAAGTACAAACGAATATTTCGTTTATGGATGCGGCCAAAGGTGTCACTAAGGATATTCACATCACGCCTCTGGTGCAGTGTAATACATGTAGTGGAAGTGGTTTGAAGAAGGGTGCGAAGAGAACAGAGTGTAAGAGCTGCGGTGGCACGGGCACAAGAGTGACTACTATGGCGGGCTTCCAGATGGCAGCGACGTGTTCTTCATGCGGAGGGTCAGGGGTTCAGATACCGAGAGGATCATCCTGCAACACTTGCGGCGGAGACGGAGCAGTAAAAGAACGCAGGACGGTTACCGTGGATATACCAGGAGGTGTGGAGGACGGCATGCGATTGAGGGTGAACGGAGAAGGAGATGCACCACTGACCGGCCAAGCGATGGGCGCGAACATCAAGGGAGCAAAGGGAGATCTTTATGTATTGATCAGGGTCGCGTCAGATCCGAAGTTCAAGAGAACAGGAAGCGATATCCTCCACACAGCCACGATTCCACTTACCACGGCTGTCCTCGGTGGAGAGATCAAGGTCCCGACTCTCGACGGCGATATCATGGTTAAGGTTCCCACAGGCTCTGGGACAGGAGACAAGGTCACGCTTTCTGGCATGGGCATGAAGGTCCTCAGTGGACGACGGGGTGCGAAGGGCGATCTGCGAGTGGAATTCAAAGTGCAGATGCCCAAGTATCTGAGCATGAACCAACGAACAATCCTCGAGATGCTCGCGGACGAAATGAACGACAAGACAGCGAAGCGCATGATGAACGTATCGAAAATGAAAGGAGAAGATCCTGCAAAGGTCGGAGAAGACCAGCACAAAAACGAAGGGTTCCTGAAGTCGGCATGGCACAACCTCACCGGGCAGCACAAGAACTACAGCACTGAGAACAAGACGGAGACTAAAAAGGAGGATGAAGAACCGAAGAAAGCATCTGGATCTGGCTCATGATCTCTAGTACCTACATTTTGATCCTTCTTGTAAAACATCACCCTTCTCCTAATTGTATTGTACTGATAGCATATTGACGGACCCGGCGCAAGAGGCTAGCGGTCTGTTAGAAGACGTTGGTATTGGGATTGCATTTGTCGGCGCTCTCGCAACCGTCTTTGTACACATCTTTTTACTAAGACTTATAGAATTGCCTATCTCGACTCAGGCTCTGTATATTACCCTGTTTGCTCCAGCGCTTATTCAAGCCTCTCACGTGGTGACGGCATGCTCTGAGTGGTCGAGACGGCGCATTGAGTCTGGGATCAGCCTTCACATGGCCGAAAGATTTAGCGAGTGTGTGACTGTTTGTAGAAATGGACAGGGGAAATGTGAAGGTGGTCGCCGTTTGATATCGTGCGCGCCTGCGTAAAGGCAGTGGACGCGGTGTACTATATAGAAAGCTTGACGCAACTATTTTGGTGGTTAAAGGAGCCTTGAGAGACGCTTGTGCCTTGCAGGTGAACCCGTGAATCCGCCGTTCGTTTGAAAAAGCCCCGCCTCAGTGAACATTCATCATTATTACTCCGGAGACACACCGTGTTCATATTCATTCCTCGACGACTGAAGGGCTATTCCTCCCTCTTGCTCTATTCACCATCATCGCCAAACTGCTGATAAGAAGTCACAACCTCATGCACTCTCCCGAATCGAATCACCGCCGTTGAGAAGCAGCCATCCGGTGAGGGCCACATCAACCCTGCAACGTCATCCAGGCTGCATGTCCATGCTTTCCATGCGAGAGACAAACCGACCGTAGTCTGCCTCGACCGCTGCGCCACTGTCTACATATTTCGAACGACTCTCGGTGGGGCGGGGGACGAGAGCGGCTTCAACTTCACCACTTCCTAGGAGAAACCTGATCGAGTATCCCTTGCGCTCCAATTGCTGACACCCCTCGATCCTTATTAATACCCCACGACCCGATAATCGACGCAAACTGGTGGCCTCGAAGACTTGAAGTGGGCAGACTGGGAGAAGCCCAGCTACATCTACCGTTAAAGATGGCGGCCCAGCCGGCACCCATGATCTCTGTTCCGCTGAAGCAAACTAGCGAAATCGACTGGATCACCCCATTGAAAGGCTACATACGAGCCACCTATGGCGACGACCCGGAGCGCTACTCAGAAGAATGCGCCACGCTGAATCGGTTACGGCAGGATATGCGAGGCGCGGGGAAGGATAGCGCAGCGGGGAGAGATATGCTGTATAGATATTATGGGCAGTTGGAGTTGCTGGATCTAAGGTTTCCGGTCGATGAGAATCACATCAAAATCAGCTTTACTTGGTACGTTGAGTCTGGATTTGATATTTGGGAAGGGAGGGGGATGTTGAAGAGGAATTGGGAATTGGGTTGAGCTAACAGGCGTTAGGTTCGATGCGTTCACTCATAAGCCCACCTCACAATACTCTCTCGCCTATGAAAAGGCCTCTATAATATTCAACATCTCCGCCGTCCTCTCCTGCCACGCCGCGCACCAGAATCGCCACGAAGACACCGGCCTCAAGACCGCTTACCACTCGTTCCAAGCCTCCGCCGGCATGTTCACGTATATCAACGAGAACTTCCTGCATGCGCCGTCGACGGATCTAAGTCGGGAGACCGTGAAAACGTTAATAGCGATAATGCTGGCGCAGGGACAAGAGGTATTCCTGGAGAAACAGATCGCAGATGGAAAGAAGGTGGGATTACTGGCAAAGTTGTCGAGCCAGGCGGCATTCCTGTATAGTCAGGCGACAGAGGGGACCCAAGAGAATGTTACAAAGGCTGTGTTTGAGAAGGTTTGGCTGTCAGTCTGCCAGGTATGCAATGTCGAGGAAGAAGTATAAATAGGTGGAGACTAATGATTTCTAGATCAAAGCCAATCACATGGCCTCGTTAGCACAGTTCTACCAAGCTCTCGCGGACAACGACGCAAATGCTCATGGAGTAGCCATTTGTAGGCTACAGGTTGCAGAGACTTATGCCAGAGATGCGAATCGAATGGCGAGTGCCTTCCCTTCATCAGTACCTACGAACTCGAATCTTGCCGCTGAGACTGGACCCGTTCTGGCAGATATAACAAAACGGCATCTGACCAACATCCAAGAGAGGATAGTCGAGTTTACAAAAGATAACGACTTCATATACCACCAAGGCGTGCCTAACGAAGCCTCCTTATCTGCGATTCCGAAACTCCCAGCAGCAAAGGCGATCCCCGTCAGCGAACTATACCAAGGGCAGGACATCCAGAAAATCATTGGTCCGGATATTTTCCAGAAGATTGTACCAATGTCCGTCACAGAGTCTGCGAGCTTGTACGACGAAGAAAAGGCCAAATTAATAAGAGCCGAAAGCGAGCGGGTAGAAATCGCGAACGATGAAATGGCAGCAAGTCTAGATTACTTGAAACTACCGGACAGTCTTAATATCTTGAAAGGAGGTATGGATCAAGAAATGACAGTTGATGAGGATTTCCGAAGATGGTGCGAGGATCTTGCAGGACATGCGCCATTTGCAACAGCTTTCGACCAACTAAATAGCGATAAGTCAGAGATTACCTCTCTGCTAGATGCCAGTATGAAGCAATTGGATATGGAAGAGAGCGTTTGTGAGAAGATGAGGTCAAAGTATGGAGTGGAGTGGACGCAGCAACCGAGCTCACGGTTAACAGCAACGTTAAGAAGCGATATCAAGAACTACCAAGGGGCAGTTGAGGAGGCGGGTACGAGTGATGCACAACTTTACAGCACGTTCCGGCAGTACGAGTCTGATTTCGATGAGATGAGGTCGGCGGGTGAGACGGACGAGCCGGACGTGCTGTATCAGCGGGCGATGATCAAAGCTGGTGCCCAAAAGGGTAAGAGTCCACGGCCAGCGGAGGGAAATTTGTTGGACGATGATTTCATAGAAGGCCCGAGTGTTGCAGAGCAGATTACTAGTGTGGAGGAGTTGTTGCGAAAGCTGAACCTGATTAAGAGGGAGAGGGCACAGGTATTGAAGGATTTGAAGGACAAGGTAGGCATGAATCACTTTGCATCCGAGGAACAGCTTGTTGACAACTTTCCTAGGTTCACTCCGACGACATATCGAATATCCTCATCCTCAACAAGAAAGCCATCGCCAACCAGGAATCGCAAGTCTTCAAAGCTGAACTCGAGAAATTCCGCCCACATCAAAACCGCATTCTGCAAGCAAACCACAAGCAAGCATCCCTACTCAAGGAACTCACCCGCACATACTCCGATCTCCTGAAGGACAAGCGTGTGCGCTCCGAGCAGACAAAGTACGAAGCATTTTCTAGGCAGCGGAACAGTGTTATGACAAAATACCGACGGGTATATCAATCTTTCAACGATTTGAACGCCGGGTTGGAACGAGCACAAGGCTTCTACTCCGAGATGAAAGAAACAGTTTCAAGCCTCCACAAGAACGTAGAAACCTTCGTCAACAACCGCCGCTCAGAAGGCGGTCAACTGCTCTCCAAAATCGAGCAAAATAAAAACCAAGGCATAAGCGCACAAGCAGATCAAGAGCAACAGCGTCTAAAAGACCTAATGGAGCGCATGTCAATAGACCCCTCGGAATCACCTGTATCCGCTGGAGGCGGTAAGAGACAGAACAGACCCGCGCCATTATCGACGAGTAGTATGCAGCAGGCATCTTACACGGCATCAAGTCATCCACAGTATAATCCAGCAGCCTCACCACCCGTAACACCCCGCTACCCAATTACCGCCGCTCCAGGACAACAGCAATACATGTCCCCCAAACACCAACACCAATCCTACCAAGGCCCTTCAAACGGCTACCAACCCCACCACTCCTTCCAAAACCCAAACCCACCCCGCAGAGACTCATACAACCAATACAATCCCAACCAATACGGTCCCGTCTCTCCACCCGCGCATCAGCAATACTTCTCCCCTCCGCCAGGCCAACCTCAGCAGAGCCATCAGCCCTGGGGTCAGCCGCCCTATCAGTCAAGTACCCCGCAACCTGGACCCCAGTTCCAGAGTATACCACCGGGATACGTGCCCCCGCCGCCTCCACCGGGACCGCCGCCCAATCAGCCACAGGATTATAGTGGATTTGGGGGTGCTTATCCGAGCGGACCCGGGGGATATGCAAGTAGTCAAAGACAGAGTCAGCATGGGGGGCAGGGAGGGGATCCGTGGGCGGGGTTGAGTCAGTGGAAGTAGAGGTGTTATAGAGGGTATTTGTTTTGGGGGGGGGGGGGGGGGGGGGGATTATGTTCGTTTGTTGAATGGGGATGGGAAGATTCGGTATGCGTAGGTGGTCCTGCGTACAGGTTTTTGTGAGATAGGGATGGGGAAGGGAAGAAGCTTGGTTGTCGAGATGCTATATCATTGCGAGGAGTTGTGGTTTTATTTGTTCTTTTTCTTTTCTGATTCAATAGGGTAAGGTGGCGTGGAGGATGGTTGTTTGGTGGTGAGATTATATGAGGGGGGATGGGGATGGGGAGGTATATAGGGAATTTGAAAATGTTGAAAACGTGAGTCAAAGTCTTTGGGGAATATGCGAGCGGAAATGTTGAGAGTGTGAATTGAGTTATAGATTGGTATGGTGAAATCCTGAACAGAAGTCCTCCTCGGCAAATCCTCGGCTTCTCGACCGCGGGTTTTCGAGTGCACGGAGGTACGTACCGAACCTAAGATAAAGTGCTCGCTTAGATGTGGCAGTGCGGTGCCACAGTCTTGGCGTTAAGGCCAAGTCCGAAACGCTGAGCTGACCTGTGGCTAGTAATTACCGTTGTCCCCAGTGCCCTGATAGGGTAGTAGTTTGTAGTCAGCGACTGCAAGCATACGGCGCATGGTGCTACCCTACACGGTGAGTGAGAAATCCGGCCAGGCATTGGGCCCTCCGTCGGAGGATCCGGTGGCGGTTTTGAGGTATTTCGGGACACGAGTCCAGAGCTTCCTATTCTTGCGTTTGAAGAGATGTGGTCATCAGAGATGTCTTTTTTTGGGTATTTCCTGTGCTTTGCCTAATAATTGTGTGTTGATACTTTGAAATGAATTTTGAGTTTCTTGGTCGTCAAGGTGGTCGGCCAGCGAATGTGTTGGACAGCGGGAGGATTCGTGAGAAAGGGAAGCTGGCTGGGTCTGCACAGATCATTTTCAATCACGACTTCAG
Organism: Zopfia rhizophila CBS 207.26; assembly: GCA_010093925.1. Classification (NCBI taxonomy): domain Eukaryota; kingdom Fungi; phylum Ascomycota; class Dothideomycetes; family Zopfiaceae; genus Zopfia; species Zopfia rhizophila. Next base: position 669,916 of record ML994657.1, on the reverse strand, counting down.
GGTCGGACAATTGCGTGAGCAGCGTACGTTTTTGGAACATGCTGACATCATTTTGAGTGGATGAACGAGGAAGGTGATACCTATGCAGAAGAAAGAAATCATCCGGCATCCCATCCATCATTTATCCCATGCAATAATCTACAATACAGAAGAAGGAGAAAAAAGAGTTATGAGCAGAATAGGATGGCCAGAAGAGAAGAACTGACATGCCCACCAACAATGCCAAGAAGTATTAGTACAAGCTCCCCAAAAACATTCACTGCACCTGCAACCCCATCCGGTGATATATTGCAACCGACACTTCTTTTGCAAAGTGTTGGCGTTTACTGGCCAATACAGTAGCTGTAACCCTTCCAAAGGTTGCTGCAGTCAGCGCTCAATCCGGTGTTGAGCTTCTGGAGAGTTCCAGCGGGAGCGCCAGCAGCCTTCTCGGCAGAGGCGCAAGTATCGCCAGCCTTGATGGTGTACCACTTCTTGCAACCAGCTGCCGCACCCTGAGCCTTAGTTCCGGATGGCTTACTCTCTTCCTTAACGGGGGTGGTTGGCTTGGAGTTTGAGATTGGCTTGGAGGTTGTGGTTGGCTTGGGGTCTTCGGTCTCATTTGGTTTCTCGTTGTTGCCGCCAGCTGTACCAGTATTCTTTCCAATAGTGCCCTCCTCGCAAGTAGATCCTCCATCAACCCAGCCCCTCACACGGTTGGCAACATCGGATGCGTAGCAGTGGGTAGCGATACCGTCACCCAAGTTGCCAGAAGCGGCGATGGAGCCGGAGTTGTAGATACGGGCTGCCTTGTAGTACTTGCTCACATCGGAGGCCTTGGACAATTCAATGGTCTGCTTCAGCCCGAACTCGGACGTAGCTCCTTCGGTAATCATCTGGGTGATCAGGTTGGCTGGGCAAGGATTCTTGACGCCGCCTTCGTTGCAAGTCGCCTTGCCGTCGTGGTCTTGCATCAGACCCGGGTTGCGGACGCCGTAGTTTGTGGTTGGGGCACGGACACAGCCCTTTGACTCCTGCATCATGATGGCGAGGAGGAACTCCTTCTTCACTCCAGAGGTCTTAGACGCGGCCTCAAGACCGGCCTTGATATCCTTGATCTCCTGGTCGGAGTTGTTCTCGACGTTGAATTGCTTGCAGGAAGTCTTCATGATAGGAACGTTGGCCTCCCACCTATGCCAGTTAGCATTGCCGCAGTTTGACCGTGAATGTGCACTCACAGCTCGTCGAATGACTTCCAGTCCTTCTCCGCTGGCCATCCCTTGGCCACTGTCCCATCACCGCCGTACGCCTTGTAGGTAGCTCCGGTGGCTCGCTCCGCCAGTGAGCGAGGCATGGGGGCTCCGTAAGAAAGAGCGAAGATGCTGCTAGCAGCAAGCATGAACTGAGCGGCGACCATTTTGATTGGTGGTTTCTGCGTTTGGAAAAGAATGACAAAGAAGGAGTGTAATGTCCAGCAAGTGGAAGTGGAAGAGAAAAAAGAGTGGATAGAAGGCAAGCCTACCTGAAAAGACTGTAAGAGCAGTGGAATGATGATGTGAAGAAGCAGCGGGCTGGTCTGACTTTATACAAGATGGAGCATCCACGGCGGGGACACCGCCTCGCACCTACCTCGCTCAGATGGTGAGCCTGCCGGACGCACAGACGGCCTATGTTACCTTTGCAAACGGCGGAGAGGCACCCCTGCGGAGTGAAAGAGAGCGGACACTAGGCCTGCTAGCGTGCATTCACTCTGAATTGAGGGATCTGCTTCCTGGCGGGCTGGCGGTTGTCCGTTCACTCCAAAAAAGCTTAAAACGCTGATGTCCGAGAGTGAAACAAAACCACACCATTATTAGTCGAGCATCATGACTAGTATTATATTCACCTATTGATATCTTCAAGATAGAAGCGTCTTGGCCTGTACCCGGCATCTTAGAGAGCGATTAACCTGGAATTGGCGCAGAGTTACGAGCGCGCGGTTATGTTGGAGTGATCCTCAGTACGTTGAACCACGATTTCGAACGCCTACATCTTTACTACACCCCGCATTGAGAAAAATGAGGAGATGAAAATGTCTGTGTTCTGGATCAAGAAACTGATCCTACGGCCTTGAAGGTGGTCTTCTCGTGCGACTTTCTGGACTGGCAAGGCATTTTAGGGGAAGGGTTGCAAGGCGGCGATCCCTCAAGTCAGCGGCGTGATCAGATGCAGGTACCAAGGGCGAGGAGACGACTCACAAGGCACCGTACAATTGTCGGACAAATGCGACAGCCTGACAGTCCGTAGAACCCCACGTTCTGTTCATATCAGCGCCGCTAAAACTGATGGCGGGACTGGCGACGATCCTTGAATAAGAATAGAATCCCTGCTACGCGCTCTGGTAGGCCGAACGCACAACAGGCGAATGAGACGGCGAGATGATGGAACGGCCAGATATTGACAAGTCTAAGTAGGTTTTGAGGCGAATGCGAATACGATTCGCCGAGACCCGAAAGCTGGTCACAGAAGTGGGCGACGTAAAACATCGCATTCTTTATTGTGGTCTAGAGACGGCTTCCAACTGTGCCACAGCTTGGGACCCAATAGCTGGCGCTCAAGAAGGCCTAGCGTGTGGCTTGTCTGGATCCGTGCTGCCGAAGTCTAGGGACAATCCTTTCTATCGAAGTCAGTGGACTCGAAGCTGTGAGATGGGTATCAAGGGACCTTGTCAGCCTCGATCGCTCAGGGGGTTGTGCATTTGACCATGGGTTCTAAATGTAAATTGAGATAGAGTAGCACTGATCCTCGGCAGGATGACTGAAATGACAGAAAAAAGAACTATATCTTAATACGGAAGGCGAAGGATAGGAGCCATGCGTCTCAGACTGAAACATGCAGCACTGAACGAGGTTCGCGGCTATTTAGATGAGGTACCCGCGTAGGTATTCAAAAAATTCCTTACATCGGTAGATGCTCCGCGCCTACATGCATATCGTGTCTGCCGTCATCCTCCCTCAAAGAGGGGTAATGAGTTTGGCGGGGAAGCGTTTCGAAAGGAGCGGGTGCTCCATCTGCAACCTGGGCGGCACTTCGGCCGGTGAGGGAGAACGTCAGGTGGCGCAGTCAATAGAAGCATGCCTACAAACTGAACTGCACGCCTAAAGCGTAGAAACTTGAAACACCAGAGTTTGTTGGTTGTGGGTGGCCCAAAGAGAGTGGTGAGAGTCCGTAGGAAGGAACAGGCTAGCCAAACGGAGAGCACAGATCAACACGTGACGTCGACCCTTGCAAGTCCTCTCTGGAGATTTGTTTCCTCAACACCACTTTTAGTAGCATCTCCATCTCTCATCAACGTCATTTGCGAATTCGTATAGGGGCCTAGACTAAACGGGAATAGATTGTTCCCTTAAAACCCCAAGGTATCTTATTGTCATCCGACGAGACAACAACATTTTCTTCGGCTTTTCAGAACGATCCTTCTGAACCATTAAGAACTCGAAACGCTTCTACGCATGCACTCAGCCACTGTCCAAAATGCGAAAAAGGTACTTCGGTTACTGTTAACTAATTTCCGGGGCAGAGCCGCACGATGATGCGCGTTGGAGTGTTTAACTCAAAGTCAAGCATTTGCGACGAACATCTCGTGGCGCCCCAAGGACGGTACTTGCGATACAAGCCCTCGCCCTCTTTATGGCAAATCTTGAAGGAGGAACAACTATTCTGCATGAAGCCCATAATCAAAAGAGGCGATTTACAAACCATCGAAACATCTCCAACTTGAACGGAAATTTATTCAGGACCATCGGCACTGCCACCTTTGGAGTATCAGGGAATACCACTGAGTTACAACACAGATTGCCCTTTGACTGCATTGAGGAATACCCAAGCAGTATACTGCTTGACCATTCCGCAGATGAAAGGACCCTAAAAATATCCATGCCACTGATCCAGTTGTGGAAATAAGGAGAACAAACAAGAGATTTAATGAGGAAAGGGGCGAATATCTCAATTATCATTTTGGGTAAGATTTAAAGGGGAGTATATAAGGCTGACCGATCATTTCCTTCTACTTCATTGCTCCCAAACTGAGAACGGGGCCCATAAGGTCAAGCAAAATCTGAACGCATTTGATTGGGCTCTGAACCGACACTCCAAGGTCAGGAATATTCCAAGCATTGAGTATGTTGATAGAAAACTCCGAAGGTTTGACATCGTGGCCGGCTACATTCACCTTTTCTAGACTTTGAAGCGAACTCCGAAGAACATTGTCAAGCAAAATGGTGAGGCACACAGGAAAGCTTCTTTCATTCGCACTACCCTTGTCTTTCTAAAAACGATTGCGGCGAGCACGTTTCGGCAGCAGACCTGAATTCTCACAATCTCTTGCATTACACCCGTACCGTCAGATTTCAATGGACTCTGGATAGCTTTTTGCCTTCGAAGTTCGTCTATTCCTATACCTTAACGTCTCCCATTTGGTTAAAGATTCATACGTTTTGACTCTCTTCCTCGTCAAATCTTTTGGCTCACTATCACGCTTGCAGCTTATTCAACGCGAATTGCTTGATTTCGATCAATGGACCTTAAAACAACGCCCCACGCAGGCATTTGCATGTGCGAGGTTGTTCCACAACAGTTATCACCACCTTTCCGAGAGCCGTAAACTCATCCAGCATCGAAGCCGGAGTCCAAGTAGAAGGCCCCGTAGGAGTCATAATCAGCTATATTCGGCCTATATGTAGATGTCTCGCGATCATATTCCTCGCATCACTTATGACTCTCGCCCCTTTTTTAATCCCTGATTGACACCTTGTTCACCAATATGTCACTTCTGCCGCTGGATGTCCAATTGATACCACAACGATTTCCCATCCTTATGTCGGGTACCTGGATCCTCTAACACTTCAAAAAGAAAGGGAGAGGATAGGACCACACAAGATAAAGTCCCTTATTTCATTTCCTAGTGATGACGAGTATCTAGCATTGGATTCATTCCCCTCTCTTTCCAACCCTAAACTCGCTCGTCGATCAGCTCACTCCACTAAACTCTTCTCTTTAGTTATGCGGTGAGTTTTTGCTTCCTGGAAGGACAATTACATACGCTATCTAGAATAAAAAGGTTGAATATACTTCGGTGGCTGGCATCACAATTACTACAAATTGCGGGTTTGTCACCATATTTAGTCAAGGTTATAGCGGAATTCGTTATTCATCAAGTGGACCACCCAATTTCCCCTCCACACCATTTTCCCCCTCGAGCTATGTACCCTACAAACAGTGCTCGAGATCTGGATAATCCCTATACAGATTTACGATCGGCAAAAACATCTTTGCCTTCACTTCGGACCCTTCCCTTTCGGCCTCCGCCTGGGCCTTCGCCCAGTTCCACAGTGTAGACCACGCCACCCAGTCCCAACGAGCGCACTTATGGGGTTCCATAGCCTGTCCCAGTTACGGCATTAGCAGACGAAGTTGAAATGATCGCCGGCGTTTATGCCCAGTGCTTCGCAAAATTTTATAGACGCAGCTTACCTACCTCAGGCTTATTCTTATCCCCTTCAACGACGCAAGTCATAAATACCGTAACATAATGCTTTCCCTCGTCCTCGAAAACATCGTTCGTAGTGACCAAGAACCGGATATCGCCGACCTCTAGTCCAGTCTCCTCCAACACCTCTCGCTTCGCACATTCTGCGAATGACTCGCCATATTCAAGATGGCCACCTGGAAATTGCATCGTGCCTACAACTAGGTCAGATCCACAATAAAGATCGGTTTAGAATATGGATCATATACCCGCGCCGTGACTACCTGTTCTGGTACCTATCACGATCTTGCCAGCCTTGTCGTGGATAACGGCTGCCACGCCGACTTTTGGTCGCTGGTCCATGAATGGATGACTTGTTATGATATCAATCTCGGTCCAGTGAGTTTGCGAGTTACTTAGGTAGGTGAAGTACTTTTAGGCTTCAATATATCATTCCGAGGTCCAGCCCACGCTAGCACCTAAAATGGACTAGGCAGCCGTCCCGATTCGATCCGAGATGCCTGGCTAGAACTTGGGTGAGCAACCTCATGTCTTTTCTCTTCCAGTCAAAAAAAAACCTAGTCTAAGGCCGTTCGCATTCTCAGCACCCTCCTGGAAATGGAGCTACTTTCTTCCTTCTACAGAAGTATTACATGTCGTGTATCGAGACTAATGCAATAGGATGGTAGAGGTTTTAGCCGCAGCCGGCTTCGTCCATAACATAATCTAGCGTGCTGACTTCGGCTGAAACATATTGAAGAATATTAGTCTAAGCTGGAAGAGATTCCAGAGAGCAGTTTTTATATACAGTTTGGGTGTTTCTACCCCATTTTATATTCAGTGGTTTGAAGACGGGCTGCTTGACTAGCGCCGGGCAAAATAAAGGCCATTTCAGGTCCTCAAAAGCTGTCATTCTTAAAAGTGGCGCAAATTTCAGCCGCAGCCTTCTTTAGTTTTATGTGAATCAAAATATCCAATACTGTGTTAAATCTAATTATCCTACTGGAATGTGGCGTCATTTGCCTTCTTTTTAACCAATCATGCCTCAATATGGGGCCAGCCTAGAGGAAGCCTCCTACAGCCTCGTGGTAAAGAACGTTGGCGGTTCATACCTACACACCCTACTTCTTGGTCCAGGAGATTCCTTTTCAAGGCAATACACTTCAACTTACTCTTTCAAACAGCTTATATCCGCTTAACCTTGCTAAAATTTTGCAATCTCACAGTCGACTAGGCCCAGCTCTCCGGCTTTCTGGTAATATGGTGGATTTGACCTTGTTCGTCCCTAGGAATGGTACATTCTTCTCTTTTAAGATTCAGGAATCCTGTAAGAAAGCGAAGTCTCCGGTTAAATGCAACGGTTCATTCAATAATTTCAACATTGGAACGGCCTTTGGACCACGCAGTCGAAGGGAGTTTGAAGCTAACCCGGACATTGTGGGCTCTAGAGTAAGTTCTAGCGTCCTTTAATCATATATGGGTCATTATTGATTGCTGTTCTAATTCGCTGCCATTAACAAATCAGATTCGCTTTGCTTTTCCAAGGCTTCCTGATTTGCGGCCTAGCAATCATCTTCCTCATCAAGGATCTCCTAGATAGATTGACTCACATCGAAGCTGATCGCCGAGTCCGGTAAATTCAAGTCTTCCCAGGATGTTCGATATCAGGACTCACTACTATTAGCTATACTACTAACTCTGAGCTTTATCTATCTACTGGCTGATTTGTTAAACCTCGATACTCAAAATACGTGAATCTAAATACTGGAATGGGCTTCACCAATTTTATTACGTCTTGCTATTTTCGGTTTCCGACATGGCAATCGTCTTAACCGTGGCGTACGAACTCAACTTCATGTTGGCTGGAAAGTGCACTATGTCTACCTATCACTACTGTAACTTATTGCACTGGAGTAAAGTCATGACCAACCTGATGATCTATTGATGAACTATCTAGGGCTTATATACATAGAGCTTACGAATGTGGGTACGCAAGCTGCTGACGCCATTAGGGTCACATGTGATAGATGACGAGAGCACTACTTGGTGACAACTACTACGTCGCGCTGGACTCAATACTGATTGCGTGTTCAACCATGGTTATAACTTTCCTGGTTGCCAGACACTACTATTGGAGAACCGCGGCAGGCATCCCGGGATTTCTCGTTACAGCTTTAATTTTCGTTTCTTTTGGATTCTTGATATTTTACCAGATCCAATAACTGAACTTCATAGAATGGTTTCCGTCAGACGTCAAAAAAATAAACAGATAGCGCCTTCCTACTCCCAGCGTCTTGTTTCTTGGACCCGGATTTGATCCGCTTTGAAAACAATATGCTCAGCTTCGAGCAAACAAATTGCCTCCCGCGTAGATGGACAGAGTTGGTAAGCCTATTAAGAGACTGGAACGTCCAGAATTGTGACTGTATATCTTGCTGGCCGCGTCTTTCATTTTGGGATAAGTCGCGCATTTCTGTCGCTGTATTCGCGTTCGGAGGCATAAAAGACGGAAGCCCAGAGACGGGTGTTGCGCCTGATATATTGGTTCCTGACTTTGGGCTCCTGCCTGGCTACCGACATAGTTTGTGCGTTGCATATCGCCTGCCTCAGACCCTGGGTCCAAAAATTCCAATTGGATAAAGAAGGTCTGACCGGACGCAGGAAAAAGATGTAGCAGCAACCTCATCAATTGAAAACTAAGGACGGCTATCCTACATAAATAATGAGCGAGATGAGCTGGAATGAGGATTCCTAATCTCCTGACGTCGACAAGGGAGGATTCACAACCTCCTGACGACAACGGAATGAAAACAACCACGGAATGAAAACAATCGAGATATGCTCGGTTACAACAAGCAGTGGTGCTACCTGAGAGGCCAGCACTCGGTTACAGAAGGACGACGCGTCTGGCTTCACTTAATCACTGAGGAGGTAACTTATACAGTTGGTCAGTTAGTGCATTTTGTGGGAATATTTCTTGTAAATATTTCCCACTCTTGAGCTTCGGCAGTTGAAATGTGGTCAGGTTCGCATGAAAGGAAGTTAGGTATAAGCGTTGGACTAGCTTTATTTTAACAAGTGCGTGTACGATGTTCTTTTGTGACATATGTTAAATTTAAAGCATTACTCGAGCCTCAGCTTAGATCTATGCATATGATTCGTTTACCACTGATTAGGATAGACCCTTTTCACCAAATAATGATCTCAACAGGTTTACAAACCGGCTCGTTTTCTCAACTTCATCTGAGAACGATCTAGGGTACTTGTCCTTATGTGCTGGTTATGAAAGACCAATCAAGGCCCGTTGTGCTCGAAAAGAAGTGCTTATCAAGGTGGACGGTATGTACGGGTTACCAGCAAAGTCGCTCTCGTATATTTAATCCCTATATGATTTTTACTAATATATATACCTACCTATATAGACAACGCTTACTCCGGGGTTCTTTTTGTGGTTGATGAACTCTGGACCAGAGGCTTGGATATAGTCACCATACCATACATATTCTGTCAACTATTCTGTGCTTGCTGTCTGAAATGGACCAATTGATGCGTCGTACTCTCTATCACTTTTGGCTAGTAACTACATTTTCGTTTAGTTTTCTATGTCTCACATTCCTCATATCCGCCTTAATCCGAAGCTAGCCTCTCTCACATATCCTTATGAGAAGCAGGAATACAATATACCTACTCTACATAGCTTTCCCGACGCCTTATATGTACCATTGGGTACACGCCGGGCTTAGACCCAATCATAAACTCTTATCATCCTAATATCTAGCCTAAACACCAATCTCTTGCTAACCGGGTTTCTGTCAAACTCTCAGTACCATCTGGAACATGAGCTCAATATCAATGTCCTGAATCTTGAAAGCCAATACCCAATATCTAGTACGTAGAATCTCGCTCTAGTTATTGCTTGTTAAACTCTTCCTTTAGTGCTATAAGGTTAAGCTTTACTATTGCCCGGCACCCATATCACGACACCAATGATGCTTTCGGCAGAGTTGCTGAATGAAATACGTGAATTTGTCCTGATAACCTTACCGATATGGCATTCAATAACGTTAGCAGCCTAAAACCTCTAACGTCAATGGATGAATACGGACTTCACCTGACGAATGAGAGTCAACTTCGAACATAGGATTTGTTTCAAGAAATTTTTCTTTGACTTTTATCAAATACCCTACGAAGATTCCTGGTCCGTTCTGGTGCATAAGAACGGCCTTGGTATAGAAGGCAAAATAAGTACCCTAAATCCACGCTATGCAGCCATCCTCCAGAAACGAAGCAATAAAACCTATACCAAACACCGCTCGGTCAAGCAATCTTATACAGCCGTGTCACTCACACTTCATCCTTCCACAGACGCAAATTTGAACCTGGTGATTATGAATCCTGCTGAAGAGTGTGAGTATGCTTCTCTTCCATGCTCTTAGTACCCCGCTCGGCAACAAAGCTTCGTCGAACAGTCATATCAGCCTTCGTCTTCGTCATCAAGGCCTCACGAATCTCCTGTTTGCTTCGATTCTTCCAGCTATCGAAGCCCTTCTCCGAGAGCGGCCACAAGGGCATGTTCGCCATCCTCCTCATAAATTCATCGGGCTTGGGTGCCGGACTCGATGTAATCGTGTCAATATCCATAGCCAATTCCTCGCAGTACGCCTCGAGCGGCAAGTCGTTGACGTCCATGCCGAAGGGATTCTCGATCTCACGGCCGATGGCTGCAATGCCGAGGATGATGTAGGCGGCGAAGATGCAGCCGGGGATGGTGACCCAGCGGAGGTTGTCCCAGAGCTGGAAGGGAAGCATCATCACGTAGACCCAGGTGATTTGCGAGATGGCAATGGAGTAGGCGATGGGGAGGGGTGTTTGCAGAACACGCTCGACGCCGATCAGGACTTCATTCATAGCGACAACACTGGTAACTGGAAATCGTTAGCACCTTCATTTCTAGGTAGCATCCAGTAATTGTTAAGACTTACTAGCTTGATTCTGGTACAGTCCAACCTTGAGCGTTTCGTTGTCAATGATGCTCTGGACGTATGAAGACAAGTGTCCCAGAATCTCCAGAGGCAAGTTTCCGAGCGGCTTCTTTGAGCGCTTGATCCGCTTACGAGGGTTCGACTCTGCGAAAGTGACCCCCAGGTACTCGCCCACGGCTTTCATCTTTCCAGGTTCCTTCGGCTGAGGAATGTCGGGCTCAGCGGCTTTAGCGAAGGTGTCAAGGTATTCGACAAGGCCCTTCAAATCTGGGTACTCGATGCCGGGCTCGAATCTGAGTTTGTGCTTAATGGCAGTGGCGTAGGCGACGATGAGGTTAAGAGCGGTCCTGAGATCCTCAGTCAGTCTCAGAAGTCGTCTGCGAGAACAATATAGAGAACATACAGCTTGGCGAGTAAATCCTCCTTGCCCTGCTCCCCTTCGCGTTCAATTGTGTGGATCCAGATGGTCCTTGCCAAATTCTGTCCCACGAACAACAATTGAGACCAATACTTCCTACCCTCGGTATATCGTTCGTAGGCAGAAGATGTTCGGAACGAGATGGCAAGACCGACGACAAAACCGAGAACCGTCAATAGAAGATTGTTGACTTTCAACTCATACTTGAATTCGGAAATGACAGTGATCAAGGTCGACCAGGCGGCTACTACAGAGAGTGGGAGGATCATCTTGGGGAGCACGGAGCCGTGCATGCGGAGGAAGAATGGCCATTTCGAGTGTTTGGACATGTCACGAGGTCCAACCTTCAGATTCTGTCAGCTCAAGGTCCATTTCGCAGAATCCGGCACTGAATTGAGGAATTAGTACATACGAAGTAGTCGTCCAAGTCTACACTGCCGGTCTGCTTCCGGCTGGGCACCTGAACACCACCGTGTCGCCATGAGTGCGGTGACAATACGGCTGGCTGGGGAATCGTGCTTGGGTTATGGATCTCGATCTCCGAAGGCCTGAGGGTCTTGCTGGTCGTTGTAGTCGAAGTAGTAGAAGCCATGGTGGCACAGGACACGCTCTCTCGCGACGATCAGAATGAAAGGCAACCGTCCAGCAGTCCGAGAAATTAAAGCGGGTCAAAGAGAGTTCTTCCGAAGAATGCGGAAGTGTGCTACAGACTTAAAAGGAGAGGAGTGGCAAAAGAGGGGACGCAAAATGCGATTCACATAAAGAAGATCAGACGATTGAAGGGAACGGACATGGACGGTAGATATACGGGGCAAAGATTTTCACATCTCCATCATTGACCCCGTGTCTGTCAGACGTGCACCTGTAAGGAATCGGCCACATCCAAACGGTGGTTCCGGGGGGCCCCTGCGTCCCAGCTGCCCCTGAGAGAGGCGTAATAGGCAGCCAATGAGTTCGGGGCCCTGGCTGTGCCGACGAATTGGCGTCTGCTGAAGCAGCAAGGGGATGCGCGGAGACATGTTTCGTAAAACAACAGCGGCCGCCAAGCACGCCTGCACACTGCAGGAGAATAATAAGGGACAAGCAGTTTTTGGTCAATCGGCCTCGCAGCTCGCGTACCGGGGCGGTAAATAGCCATTTTTAGCCCTTCGGACGTATGTACATGTGCAAGACAAGACTTCACGAGAGTGCTTGCTGCAGTCTGTTATCAACCTGCCTTACCTCAGCGCTTCTTGTACAGGGACGATAGATGCATGAATGGATCAGCAGGAATGTGTACGCAGAAGGGACATCTAGAGGGTGATGGGCGAGGTCTGGAGCGCGCTCACAGGGGCATGAAGCTGGTGAGGTGGCCGAGCCGGCGGGGATGGAGCATGACGAGCCGGCGGCCGAGGCCCCAAATGACCGGGACCTGTCAAGCTCCGCCCATCTGGGAAGGTCCCTAACCAATGGCAGACATTCACCCGCTCCACTGCGCCTTTCGTCAAATCTCTCCTGCGGGAAATAGTTACTAGGTGGGACCGTCAGCAGCGTCGGCATGCCGAGTAGTGTCACAATTTCAAGCTCTTTCCGGCGAACGATATTATAGCCGTGTAATTTTTGATGCCATGTAGCATCCACTATTCATCAATTACCAGCCTACTCTGGCAGCAATCCTGCGTTGCTCCTCCTGGCCCCGTTCCAGCTCAGCCCGCAGTTCCCGGACCCTGAATGTCTCCTCGTTGATACAGACCTTGACCCGCTTTATCCTCTCTATCAGACTCCAATAGAAACCCCCTTTGAAGTCTTCCGCGCTCCAGATTCTGTTCCACACATCGACCAGCTCCTTCGCCACCGTCCGTGGATGCACCACGCCATCTCTCATTTCACCAATTGGAAAGTCCTCAGGCAGATACCTTTCTTTCGGGATGCTAGGCTGAGGCACGATGTTGAGTACGAGCTCGTCCACCGTCGTAGTATTCCCAGAGTTCTTCCACGTAGAGAAATTTGGCCCCTTCTCCAAGACTTGCTTGAGCGCGGCACAGATGGCCCACGAGGTACGATCGGGAGGGTTGCTATTCCTGAACCACTTCCTCGATCGGTCTCCGAAGAGCCTCACATCTACCCACAGCTGGCTGATGAGGGTTGAAGAGCTGCGACCGGCGAGGCATCCACTACTCAACAAACGATACGGACAGGTCAGATATCTGTCCATCATTCTGTCTGCCCAGCTCGATATGGTTCTTGACCGACCCCCCACGTTCGTACTCGTCTTGACCAGCGGAATTGCCATCCAGGTGAAGTAGTGGAGGCACTCGTCTTCAGCAATGCAGTCCAGCTTGACCCGCACCATATCTTTCCGCTTTGCGATCTGGATAATCTCACCCATCTCAGTATAGATCTGGCGATTGCATGCCAGAAGATTCGCACACGTCTGCGGCGCTTGATCCAAGGAATACCCGCATCCATACTCGCCCCGGCTGCTACTCTGCGGCTCAAAAACCCATTGGAACTCAGACATCCAATGCACTTTCCCCAATGTTGGTTGAGGGACTTCTGCTGTGATGACTGCAAGGTATATCATATCCCGCAGCTCCCGAGGCAAATCCAGGAACTGAGGCATGGGGACTGCTGCAGGACTGTCTGGAATGCGGAATTGAGCGATGTCCAAGTAGGTAAAAGGTGTTGACAGATTTTATTCAGGATAACTTGCCGCGTATGCAGGTCTGTCTCGTTCAGAATGTTCGATGGCGTGTCGAGATGCGCGTGTGTTTCAGAGATGCAGATGTGTAAGAGGTAGGTTTCGTCTTACTCGGGTCTCGGGGTTGGTTTGTCGCGTCTTGCATCTCACCACAACTCTCGAATCCTTCCAAATCCCGAATGACTCTGCGAGCATCTCAGGATGCGCGAAGTACCTGTACATCGCATGTTCACTGTCCTAAATAATAGACAACACTCCGAGTACCGGCACAGCAACGTCACAAGTACCTTGTGCAGGTACACTCACGCGACTCCAAGTCTCCGACGTTCGCATCACCTTGCCGAAATCGGGTTTGGCGTTACGGACAGATGCAGCTGATATCCCTCATATCCATGGGTCGCGTGCCTGTCACGCTCTAACGACCTTTCAGCCATTTGAGTACTTCGTCAATATGATATTGCCAAGGGAAATACCATATGGCACACACGCGATTCAAGTATAAACTTCTGAAAATCTCGGAGTCTTTGGAAACCCGAACTCGTCCGGTTACTTTGGAGATAGAGCCATCTCAAAGTCGCGCCTTGGAACAGTCATGCAGGTAACGACCAAATCCCAAGATTCTAACAGGTCCGATGATACCCTCCAGCATGTGTCGTTGGCCTCGCGAAGCTGTCAGGATGCCATTCCGCCATCCGTCCATTCAGCTGAGTTCACGCTCGACCTTCCTCCACCACCCAACGTCAACGGCATCTACAGCGCAATTCCAGTTCCGGCGGGTCATGCAAGTGCTCCCACAATGACAACTAAAGTACATCTTGGATTTCAACTTGCACAGTAATTTATATTTTCAGCTGAATCCGAAAATCCCGGTCTAGGCACACCTAATCTAGCCCTGCAAAGCACCCTGCGGTCATAGGTAAAGTGGGGTTCTAGCCAGAGTAAAGGTATTGGAAGTAATGTCGTTTGTAGTAGACGTTCCGTTGGATTGCTGTGTATCTCTTCAATTCACATTTCCAATTAGAAACTATTTCCTTGATCTTTCTCTCATGTATCGCTACTATATGAACAAAAGGTAGCGCTATAGCACCCGAGATAGAATTCACTAATCACAAAAAGATACAATATGAATTTTTACTGTTTTTTCTTCTGATCTTCAACCTATCCTATCAACCCTTACTTCGAAAGAGAGTTGTGCCCAAAAGCTTCACGCTTCAGGCGGGTATCGCAAAGAAAACCACCATTTTAGTTGCCCATTGTCCACTTCAGGATCCTAATTGCTCCTCGTCCACTTCGGCCTTCTAAAAGGATGCGCCTCAGTATTAAGCACCCAATCATCTAACGAAATCATATCTGGTGGACTAAACACTAAATAAAAGTACTTGAGCGTTTCTGCAAGCCAAAAGCTCTCCATCTTATCCTCTGGCTCTTGATCTTCCAATTGGTCCGTGACATCCAGGAGCTGTCCATTAGCGAACGGAGTCGAAGTGTGTTTTACGATGCTGGTAAACATGTCCCACGCGTGCTCTTGATATTCTTCATGCCCAGTGATCCTGTAGAGCACGAACACGGATTCGATTGCTTCTGGGCGCAGGAGGTAGCGTTTGTCTCGTATGGCGCTGAAGCCCTTCGGGATCCCGAGCTCTTTAAATGCAGCCTCAAAGTCGCCGTCGTGCTTTGAGCTGGCGCGACGTAGCACTTCTTCTTCGTACTTCGTTTGGTTCCATGGACAGGAAGATCGGGAGTCGCATGCCACAACGTCGAAGATTTCGGGCATAATCCCCGTTGGCATGGATTTGTAGGCCCAGATACAGCCCTCGGTCAACTTGGCGCCGAGGTCCACATGATGTTCATTTTTGAAGAGACGGCCGGCTAATGCGAAGAAACCACCGACGAAGCATGTGAGATGCTGCATTTCAGGGTCGAGTTTGATGGATTCAAGGTCGTTGGCGTGAACGTCGCCGCAAATGAGTAGATCCTCGCCTGGTTCGCTATCGGGAAGCATCGGCCGGAATAGCATGTGTTTGTCAATCATCGCCGCCGCGTCTCTGTACAGTTTCTCATATACTGGTTCTTGGCCGCCTAGAAGAGCAAATGTCTTAGGAAAATACTCATAGGACGAGTCCGCCATAGCGCCGAGTGTAAAGGAGCGATCGTAGCTTAAATCTTCCTGATATGCGTTCATCCAGGTGGGAAATAGACCGGGAATTCGGGTAGTGTTCTGAGCGCGATCGAAAAGAGCAGTGACACGAGCAACAGCGTCATAGTATTTTGGATTCTGTGTGATTTGTGCGAGACGGACAAATTCCATGGTAAGTGATCCAACGCCGGCGAAGCAAATGCTGCTGTCCGAAAAAATGACCTGACCCCGCGGCTTCTTCGCTGGCTCTATCGCCAGACGGTCGAGTGGCAAGTTGTTAGACGTATCGAATGCTCTGTACAGCATTTCGCCAAGTTGGATGGCTTTATCCAGTAGAACCTTCTCATGGCTGAGGTCGTAGGCGCTGAGCAGGCCTCCAAGATAGCGAATGGTGGTTTCGAAAACTGAAATATTGGCGTCGTCCGACTTTCCAAAGTCGATGCGGGCAATAGCTTCAACGGCCTCGTAGAACTCTTTTTTCAGACCCATAATCCATAGTGTGTCTAGTGCGTCCACCAGTGTAGCTCCCCAGCCACCGAAAGTATCGTACCCCTGATTGCTGACAGGTTTGAGCTCATCCTTCGTCCATGCTGCAATCTTGTAACTATCCCAGCTACGCTTGAACTCATTCCGAACAGCAACGCGGCGTCTCTCGCGTAAACTTTTCTGAGAACTAGTCTCTTCGAGGAATCTGAACTGCACCGGGGGCAGTTTTTGCGGCTTGC
>ML994657.1:0-52372 GCA_010093925.1 Zopfia rhizophila CBS 207.26 | reverse complement strand
TCGGTTTAGATTAAGCTACATTCTCGGTTTAGATTAAGCTACATTCTCGGTTTAGATTAAGCTACATTCTCGGTTTAGAATTAAGCTACATTCTCGGTTTAGATTAAGGCTCTTACATCGAATTAGATTTGGCTCTTACATCGAATTAGATTTGGCTCTTACATCGAATTAGATTTGGCTCTTACATCGAATTAGATTTGGCTATCAAGGGGGAGACCCCCTTGGACCCCCTTTTCCCCTACAGGAAGCGTGATTTGAATGCAATGTATAGCTCTAGGGGCAGCTTGGTACAGAACTTTAAAAGGCAGCTCAGTGGCAGCATCTTTAGGGTTCCCACACTAGCTGCAAGGAGGAGGCAGATTCATTTAGTAAAGTATAGTAAGTATACTGGTAAACTATGTATTGCATAAGAGAAGTTGCGTAAAAGAGGTATTAGGGCCTGTTCGGTAGGCGCTTCTGGAGGCGTCAGATTACCATCAGATCGCTTTGTAATCAAACTGGAGCTGAATCTGACGCCGTGTTCGGTAAACTTTGGGTTTTTTTGCTGTTTCTGAGGATGTCAGTTTGTATCTGAAATGAGGCAATTTTGCATCCTTGCTAGCGCTTACATGACCCACTATATACCTCTTTAGGCCATCTGACGACTCCAGTTCGAATCTGAGGTTTTGAAATCGCAGGTGGCAGCCAAAACTCCAGATTACAGATAACGTGACTCCGGCTCCTGCCGTCGGTGGACGTTGTTGACTATCGCCTGTTCTAGGCATGGTGTTGCAGAGGGGCTATATAGCGGACCTATTAAGACTAAGGCTTATTACCCTTACTAGTGCTGTTGTCTCCGTCACAGCAGCTACGACTTACGTTGAGGATGTCTATCACCAGCCAATAGGCGTCAACAAGCGTGAGGTGGACCGCTAGAGAGGCGGCAACTGGTTAGCCGACTATCTTACCAACCCGACGCAGCTATATGCTAAGTCGCGACTCCAGCCAGAGGCGTTCAAGAAGCTTATAGAGCTGCTGAAGGAGCGTAAGCTTGTGACAGATAGCAGAGAGATAACTGTTAAGGAGAAGCTACTCACGTTTTTATACGTCTGCGGGCAAGGCGCGTCTTGGAGAAATACGAAGTACCGATATAGGCATTCAACATCAACAATAAGCAGGTAAGTTGTCCATCTAACTTGTAGCAACTTGCTAACACTAGTAGCAACTTTTATAAGGTCCTTAACGCTCTGCTCTATCTCTATCGTGACTTTATTAAGCCTCCATCAGATAAGGTGCCGCCAGCGATCCAGAATAACGTATGATGCTGGCCGTACTTTAAAGACTGCGTCAGAGCTCTAGATAGGTCGCACTTCTTACTACATATCCCAGCGAGCAAACAGAAGCGGTTCTGTAATAGGCATGGAGATCTGTCGCAGAACGTGTTAGCTATCGTCAACTTTAAGCTTAACTTCATGTATATCCTACCTGGATGGGAGGGCAGCGCCCATGATGGTCGAGTCCTTAAGGATGCCCAGGCAAAGGGCTTCAGGGCCCCAGAAGGCAAGTACTACCTCACTGACGCTGGGTATACCAATAGTGATATGCTACTGACGCCCTATCACGGAGTCTGTTACCATCTTAGAAAGATCACTCAGACAGAGTTAAGGCCTTGTAACTGAAAGGAGTTATTTAACTTTCGTCACTCCAGCCTACGGAACGCTGTTGAACGGTGTTTTAGCCTCTTTAAGCGCAGGTGGCGGATCTTTGACCGTCCACATAAGTTCTCTATTAAGACTTAAGTTAAGCTTGTCTTTGCCCTTGCCGGCGTACATAACTTCATTAATCGTGAGTCTAGAGTTAAGGATGACTTGGATAAGCTCAAGCCGTACGAAAGCGAGCGCCGGGAGGCATTTCTTTGAGATCTAGAGAACATAGAGAATTTGGCAGCTGTTAGCACTGAAATGAGCAGCTTTAGAGATGAGATGGCGCAGAGGATGTGGGATAATTACTTAGAGGCACAGAGTATAGTAAAGAGAACGTAGGTGTACTAAAAGAAGTAGATTATAGGCGTAGGCGTTATAGTGTTAATAGTTATTAAACTTCAAAAAAATTTATTAAGTTCTAGATTGTAACTTTAGCTTTAACTTGCCATCTCTCTTCTACTCTATTAACTCTACAACCTCCGCAAAGTTGTCTAATATATGTTGATTGTACATTTTTTTAAGCTCTTGCTTTACCCAACCCTTCTGGGTGCTCTTAGGTTATAAACTAAGGAAGATTTTAGCTATAATTAGCCGCTTAAAAATACTAAGTATAGTAAACTTAAGACGGTCGTCTAGCGCCTGGTAAGCACAGTTGCTAACAATCAATCAATCAATCAAAACCCTCTAGGATTGAATTGATTGCCAATTTTTGAAGTCGTAAATTGGATTGATTGATTGATAGGCCTTGTAGGGTCAAATTGGATTGAGAATTGATTGATTGATTGTATGTAGCTTACTAATACACTTTTTTTTGCCGGGGCATCGCGTAGAGACTGTTTACAGCTCTGAGTCTTCTAAATCCCACTCAGCAAGCTTGTATATTGTATTAAGGGCGTCGTTTGACAGCTCCCGGGGTAGTACAATCTCATTGGGCCCTGTAGTCGTTAGTTATATGTAATACAAGCCTTGTGGATGTACGTATGCCTGAATCCATGCTTCCTCCACGCCCGTACGCATTGAATTGCTGCAATTAGATGTGCAGATAGCTTCCTCTGCTGTGGCTCTAATATATCGCCAAGCTCTGAAAACATGCGCTCGCAATCGCAGCTTGAGGCCGGAATTAATAGGATGTCAAGGGCCATTTTTAAGAGCTAGGGGTAAGTCGTACGTAGGGACATCCAATAGGCAAACGGATTAATCGAATGTGGGTGATCTTAGGGTAGGTTTGGCTTATCTCTCTTCCAGCACGCGAACTCATCAAGGTCCTTGTCGTCAATAGAGTTCTTCTAGGGATTCGCAAGCTGCTTAATTTGGTCCTGCATATCAGAAACTGCTACCCTTTTCCTTGGAGGAGTTGCCGGATCTGGATCGCCTTTGTACGTAGCCCAAAGCTTAATGAAGACTGTCTTATTGTTATCAAGCCAAACCTGGTGTTTCCGCCAAGAGTTATCACAGTAAAACTTGTAGTACGGATGCAGGATAGTCGCGGCGTAGTAAGCTAGCGAATTGTTAAGCTTTGAATAGTACTTTCAAAGCTTCTTTTAAGCAGCCTTAATATTATACTCCTGGTGATCTTCTGGCGTATCTGGCTTATTATAATCAACGTTAGCAAGGCCTTCAACCATTGCTTCGTACGAGCGTAGGATGTATTCAAATGTAGGGATAATTTCGTGTATTACGCCGAATCGGCCAGATTTCCCCCTGCCTTCAAGTCTCTGAGTCGCATCCTTTAACGGCTTTAAAATGCGAATGTAGTCAGTAATTACTGCCCAATCTGCTGCTAAAAGTCTATTGCCTTTCATCTATAAAGGTACTGTAGGCTTCTTTGCTTTAGATCCTTTTACACGACGTAAGGCAGTCTCTTTCCTGTGTCTCTTAATATGATATTACATATACAAGTTGATTGATGAGGCAATCTCTAAAGCTCGCTCGAAGGCTGCGCAGAAGGAGTTCCAGCGGGTGGGTACTAACTTAATGATTAATAGAGGTTTAAACGTCTTTTCGTTGAAAACCTTTTTAGATAATTGCTTAGCATCCTCCTGCTAGAACTCTCTAATTAAGTTATATTGCTAAGGTATATGGATATAGTTAAGTACGTCTATAAGCTCACTAAGAGGGCCTTCTTATTACTATTCCTTAAGAAGCTATAGTTCTTCTACAAGATTTAATATATCATTCTCAAAGGCCTCTTTATTAACTCTGTATATAATTATTTGCCTAATAATATTAACTGTATGGGGACCACATCGTAATTGTTGGTGTTTTAGGTTAAAACTATAGAGCTCTCTAAGGTGCTGAATAGCAGTTGTATTTAGCTCCGCGTTATTCAGTATAAAAAATCCAACTCATGTTTCATTAATCCTGAATTTCTGTAGGGTCTGATGTACCGCGTCTTTAATCCTGACTCCGGTATGTCTACCTAATAGCTAAAGCAGTGAAATTAGGTACTCATTAATCTCGCCTTTCTTATTAAGGTAATGTATGTGTATTCTATAAAAAGCCTTCTTACCACCCTTTACGGTCTAGCTATTAAATGTTATGTGTATTTTTAAGAGAGCCTTCGCGATGTGGCTTTAAATAATTAGGAGAAGAGCATTATACAGGGTAAGGATATAACAAGTTACTAATTAGTGATTAGCCTATAGAGCAGAAGCTGCTTCAAGATTTGCAGCGTCTATTATCATTTTAAAAGCTAGTAATTTAAATTTACGTAAAGGATAATTATTTTCAACCAGCCAATTAACAGCTTTTAATTAAAAGTACTAAATATTAAAGTTACCTAGAGCGTTACTGATTTCCTGAGGGATATTAACACCCTGTATAGTTAACCCCTAAAGAGTCTGTTAGCTAGCTGGAAGGCTGTAGGCCCTCTTACTACTTAGATAAAGATTGTGGCTCTTCTTATTCTCCATTAAGTGTTGCGCAGTAGTGGATGTTTGTGATGTAACATTATACTTACCCTTTTCTCTTATGTTAATAATTTTGTGTTGATGGCAGTACTTGCATATGAAAAAAATCTTCTAAGGATTTCAGCAAAGCGTAACCTGATAGCTATAGCTGAAAACCCAGCTTGGCTTTTACTTTAACGTAGTAAGCGGCTTTATAAACTCTAGCAATTGACTCCAGTCAATACCATCGAAATTGTCCTCATATAGGCTATTATTCTCTATATCTTCTTTAGTTGGTGGGTTTCCGTCAGATGTAGGTGCATTAACTGAGGCGGCAGGGGGGACAAGGTTTTCAGCGGCAATATCCCTAAGCTCTTGCTTAAAGGTAAACTGAGTATCTGACTGCGATTCGGCGGCGCGTTTACGCTTCGTTGACGTCGATTTAGGTGGCATATCGTTGGCTGAAAGAATGTAGGGTCATCAAGGTAACGCCAGGAGAAAAAAATGTGTATGGAGCGCTAGTACTAATTTGGTATCTAAGGTATGCGCGTTGAGCCTCAGTGCAAGAATCAACACCAAAAAACTATCGTCAAGTCGCCTGTACGCCTACTTCTGCAGCTTCAAAAATAATCAATTAATAAACAATCAATCAATCAATTTACGGCATCAAAATTGAATTGATTGCTAAAAATCAGCCTCAAGAATTGGATTGATTGATTGCTTACATAACCAATCAATCAATCAATTAATTGCTACAGAATTGATTGTTAGCAACTCTGCTGGTAAGTATACATAAATTTTATAATAGCCTCTTACTGATTATCTCTCTGCGCAGAGTCAGCTAAGTGTCTAATCTCTGCCCTCATTAAGCCAATCTCTAACTGCAATTAATTAAGACTAGTCTGCTTTCGCTCTTACTTTCCTGAGGCTCTACCCACTGATTAAGAGCCCGCGCGCTTACGGGAAGGCTTCTGCTTAACATCACTATCCTCCTCTATCGCCTGCGAGGTGTTAACTGACGAATCGCGCTCGACAGATTGCGCAGGCTTGAAGTCGTTAGTAATGATGTTGTTAATTAATAGAGCGTCCTGGCCAGTTGCTAACACTCCTTCAAAGAGCTGGCGGTGTTGCTCCTTAAACTCTAAGGGCCTTGACTTGAATTTCTTAGCCTTAGGATGGGCGTTAAAGTACTCCTGCAGCATCTTATTATCGGCCACTACGACTCCATGCTCTGTCGCGGAGAACTCAGATAATCTTGTAAGTCCACTCTAGAGCTTCCAGTCCTCCTTATAGGTTGTTATCTTACTTTTATAGTGATCTAGCGTTACTGATGAGTTGACCTTTGATACCTGCTTAAGCGCGTACGTCTATGCCTCTCTCTTGAATCCAGAGTCCGCCCGCATGCCTTCTTTGACAACTTTGAGCACCAGGGCGTCTAAAAACACCTCTAACATGCTGGGCGTCTATCTTAGCTTCGGAGCCTTGCCACTACCTGGTGTAGTACTACGGGAGGGTGAGCGTGACGGCGTCTGCGTCCAACTCGGCGATCGCGTCGGTTGAGGGCTCTCTGAGGGCGACGACGGTAATACGGCTTTGGTGGCGAGTTGTTCGACTTGCTTTGGGACGACAGGCGTCGACGGCAACATGCCTACGGCACAGGTGATGGAGGTGTAACACTAGGTGCGTACAGGGTTCAATATTTGCTCTCCAAGCATCTGAGATCTGACTATTTGCTACCGAACAGGAGAGTTTCAGATGACTGATGAGCAGCCAAGAAACCGGGCGTAAACTAACGGCTGCCCCCTGTACGCCTCCGGTGCTTACGAGTCGTAATCTGACAACAATCTGAACCTGCGTACCGAACAGGCCCTTAGTCAAGGCATTGAAATATTAGTCGCATGAGAAAGTTTTAATGTTTTTCGCTTAGAGCTCAATCCCGTGACATAACTTTTTTTTGCCCAATGAGAACGCGAAAAACCTCGGTGCTACCTCGGCGCAGTTTCTAACCAAAACCCCCCCCAATTTGAATAGAAGAAGCTTCGCTATGCTCAGCAAAAATCTCTGGTATATCTCTTATATAGTTTGCTTATTAACTGAGTGTATCAGCCGCTGTATTTTCTTTTCCTAATTTATAAAGTATTCAAAAATCGAAAGTAGAAACTAATTCCTATTATCTAACTTATCGTTAATTCAACTTCTTGGTTATTATAAATACTATTAGATTTTTATGATCTGAGTATATAATAATCTGGTGCTTAGTTTCTTCTAAGTAATATCTCTATTTCTCAAACACTTAAACTATTACTAATAGTTTCTTATTATAGATATTATAGTTTAATTTAGTAGTTATAAATTTATGAGATAAAAAGTCTACTAGGTGTTTTCTTTTATTATTTTATACTTATAATAAAATAGCTCTAGTAGCTCTGTCTAATATATTTATATATATTTCTATTTAAAGTCATAAATTAAATATTTTTAATATTAGTAGTTATTAAAATATTTTTTTTATACTATAAAAGCGCTTTCCTCGTGTTATTTTTACTTAAATTATTAATCCTTTTTTAATAATTCTGTTAAGGGCATAGTAATTTTTAAATAGTCCTTAATAAATTATTAGCAGAATCTTATAAATCTAAGAAAAGAATAAACTTCTTTTATATTTATTAGTGTTAGTTAAGATAGTATATCTTTTATTTTATCAGAATTAACTACTATTCTGTCTTAGAATACTAAGTATCTTAAGAATTTAATTTCTATTCTATAGAATATATATTTTTCTGTTTAAATATAGAGCTTATATTTCTTGAGTTTTTATAATATCTTTTAAGTATACTTAATATATTTCTCTAGCATTCTGTTTATATATATAAGTATATTATTAAATATATTATTATAAACACGTCTAAATATTCCCTTAGTATCTGGTTAATAATTATTTAGAATATTACTAGTGTGTTAGTAAGTTCTATTAGTATAACTAAGTATTTAAATAATCTATATTTTATTTTAAATATTATTATCCACTCGTGTTCTTTAGCTATCTATATTTAGTAGTATTTATTTTTTATATTAAAGAGACTAAACTATTTAGCTCTTTTAAGCTTATCTATAAGTTCTAATATTAATAGTATAAAGTAATAATTTTTTACTATAGCCTTATTAAGGTATTTATAGTTAATATATAATCTTAACTTTTTATTCTTTTTTAGTATAAAAAGTATTAGTGAGGCTATTTTATTTTAACTTATTTATATATATCCTTTCTATTAGTTTTCTTACAGAAACTTCTATAATTCCTCTTATTAATAAATAGGTACTTAATATAGTGGTTCTAGTTTTAAATCTATTTCTTCCTTAAGCGTAATCTTATAGTCTTAGTCTTAATATTCTAGTAGTTAATCTTTAGCTTCCTTAAAGAACCATTCTCCAAATTCTTTCTAGTATTCTTTTAGTATAACGAATTTAGTTTCATGAAGTATTGTTTTCTTTATCTAGATTATTACTTATTATTACTATCTATAGTAGCTGTTCCTGGTTTCTATAGTTTTTCTTTTCTAATTAATAGTTAAGTTCTATCATGCTAGCTAGTTTTATCCTAAGATAAAATCTTTATTACTTAAATCTATAATTTTAATATAGTAGTTATTTCTGTAATCTGCTGTCTAAATAGTTATATTCCGTATTTTAAGATTAATTAGATTTTTTCTAAATACTACTAGACTATTATCTATATATCTTACTTATATAGATTTATCTAAAACTCTAGTTAGTGTCTAGTATTTTTATACTTATTTATTTAATATTAGTGTTTTAGTAGCTTTGCTGTTTATAAGTGCTAGTATTTAGTTACTATTAATACATACGTTTATATATAGCTTGTTTTTATATTTCCTTTAGTTTAGTTATATATATATATAATTAATATATTCCTTCTAATCTTTTCTTAGTCTTCTAGTGGTTTAGTTATGGTCTACTAGTTTTCTAATTTTTTATATATAGTTAACTCTAGAGTGGTAATTATTTCTATAGTATTTTTTCTTTAGGTTTATAGATTAGGCACTTTTAGAGTTAGTATACTTTCTTATTAAGCATTTTATATATATCTTTAGCTTATTCTCTATAATCCTCACATTTCCATTCTAAGAATATTCTTAATATGTGAGTTTTTTATGTGATTCTGTAGGTAACCATTTTTCTTAATAATATTTAGTTTAATATAATTAATATCTTAGCTAGTATTTATTCTATAATAGCTGCTTATATTTATTTAAGTTTAGATCCTATAACTTATTCTCTAAATCTATATAAACTAATTCTTATTATAAGTTAAGTTTCTTTTTATTTATAAGTTATTATAATACTTTTTTTATCTTTAGTCCTTTAATATATATGGTGTGTTTATTTTATTTATAGTTTATTCTTATATAATCTAATACTACACATATCTAGTATTCTTTTTTTATTATTTTATTTACGGTATTATTATCTTGTATCTATAAAGTTAATAAAAAGATTTCTTCTTTTTTTTTTTTCTAATTCTATTCTAGTTCTGTGTTATGGACTGTAATAAAGAAAAAAATATAAGCAAAAAAGCGTCACTATAAAAGGCATAGTATAAAAAAATATGTAAATAATATTAATAAGCTAAAATAAATTAGTAAAAACAAAACTTACAGATAGGATTACTCTATAGTAAGTTTAAGTTCTATAGAGAATAATACTTAAAGTAGATAAATAAATCAGGTAACCAGTTATAGCAAAATATAAGAAAAATAAGTGCTAATAATAAAGATAAGGCTAGGTATAAACTTATCTCTTTTTATTTTCTCTAGCAGTATCTAATATACTACTGGTTAGTATATAATATATATATAAAAAATATATTATAAGTATAAGGCGTTAGATAGCTCACGGTTACTTTTAATTTTTTATAATTACTCTAAAATTAAAATTTATATCTTAAGTGAAATAGTTTAATATTATTCTATTAAATCTTAACTTATTATATTACTTTTTTCTATCTTTACTAAGTTAACTAACTTCTACTAAGTCTAACAAGCTATCTGATCCGGAAGTAAGAGAACTAATTAATTATTATAATAATTAGTTAGATAGCTTATTACTAGTATAATTTACGTTAGTAAGTTAGTAACTTATAATATTATAATTACTATTTCAAGAGAGTAAAAAAAGCCGTTAGATAGATTCTAATAATTATTATTAAAAGTTTATAATAATCTATTACGAGAACAAACAAGAACTTTACTCATTAAAAGAAAGTAGTAGTAAAGAAGAAGTTATAGTAGAATCTTTATTTATAACTAGAAGTATATCTAAAGGATAGAAGAGTATATAATAAGTTATTTAAAAATAAGAAATAGCTATTATAGAACTACGTGATGCTTTAATAAGCCTATAATAATAAATTAAAATAAATTAAGAAAAGAGAACAGCAAAAATATAATCTTTTAAAAAGTTTAATAGTAATTAGGATAAACTTAAGACTTTTATAGCAGCAATAAATTTATACTATTATTTTAACTAGAAATTATTTCTAACTAACTAGGATTAAATCCTAGTAGCTGGTATAAATATAATAAATAGAACTATATATTAGTTTAAACTACTAGTAAGAAATTACCTAACTAATAAAAATCTTAACTTAGGAACAGTAGGATTAGCTAATTATAATAGTAATATTTAAAAAGCCTTTAAAAACTATAAATGCTTTAAACAAGAAATAATTATTATCTTTAAAGAAATTAATAAGAAAATTAAAGTAATTTAAAAGCTTTAATAGCTTAAGTAATAAACATCAGCAGCTAATTATATAACGGAGTTTAAATAAATCTAATTATAACTTAATTAAATAAACTAACTACTAGTTATAATATACTATAAAGAATTAAAAGATAAAATTAAGAATAAGATCTCCAGAGGAAAACGGCTAAGTATCTTATTAAAAATTATTAAATAAATAGTAACTATTAATAATTACTAGTACTAATAAGAGTAAAAGAAAAAGGCCTATAGAAGATTAGTAATCTATATACCTAAAAAAAATAGAAAAAATAACTAAACCTATAACAAAATAAATATCAACGTAAAACAGATATTTATTAGAAGGGAATAAAGAAAGTAAGTTAAAAAGTAAATAATATACTATATATAAAAAGCTTACCTAAGATACAGAAAACAGGGACACTTTATTAAAAATTATAAATAATAATAATTAGATATTAAAAAAGCTTACGTTTAGACTAAGGCACTTAAGAAAATTAAGATTATTATAGTCTAAGTAGAATAAGCAAAAGACACTATAATAAAAAAAATAATTATAAAAAGAATTTAAAGAGAATAATACTAGATATATGGAAACTATATATATCTTAGATAAGAATATAAGGTTCTGTATTAGTAAGTTAAGGATTATTTAGTAGAATAATTTAGTAATATAATTACTATAATTATAAAAGCAGTAGTTCAATAACATAATATAGAAACTAAAAAGAAAATATAAAGATTCTATAAGCTTATAGAGTAAGAAGGTAGACTATTTTACAAAAAAAATCAGAAATTTAGACAAAGAAAAGATTAAGAGATAATAGAGGATAAGAAGTTAATATCTATAATAATTATATAGTATATATACTAGGGATATTGTTGGATATACAGATTAAAATACCACAAAAAGAAATATTATATTACTAAATACTAGAAGGTTATTCTAGGAGATAGAATGTATAAATACTAATAAGTACTATAGTTAATAGAAAATAAGCAACATAAAAAACTAAGTAAATAAAAACTAATTACATAAATAAATAAGATTTACTAGTAAATATTTATGCTAGTTATAAGTAATATAACGTACTATCATCCCGTTAGATATTTAGAATTAGGATAGGATTAAAACAGGAAGGATAAAAAAACCCTTTTACTAATATTATAAGTACAAGATAGTAATACCATAAATAGAATAATAAGAAAGAAATACTAGATATGTATAGTCTTTAATTATATAGAAAAAAATTATAAATAAAATAAACACGCCATACATGTTAAAGGACTAAAGATAAGAAAAATATTATAATAACTAGTAAATAAAAAAAAATTAACTTATAGTAAGAATTGGTTTATATAAATTTAAAAAATAAACTACAGGATCTAAACTCAGATAAACACAAATAACTATTATAGAATAAGTACTAGATAGGATGCTAATAACACTAAACTAAATACTATTAAAAAGAATAGTTAGCTACAGACTCACATAAAAAACTCACATATCAAGAATATTTCTTAGAATGGAAATGTTAGGATTATAGAGAATAAGCTAAAAATATATATAAGATACTTAATAGAGAAGTATGCTAACTCTAGAAATATCTAATCCATAAACCTAAAAAAAAAACACTAAAGAAATAACTACTACTTAGAAGTTAGCTATAGATAAAAAACTAGAAGACTAATAAACTATAATTAAGCTACTAGAGAGCTAGGAACTAAAGATTAGAAACAACATAATACTTATATACACATAACTAAACTAGAGAAAATACGAAAACAAGTTATATATAAATATATATATTAATAGTAATTAGATACTAGTACTTATAAATAGTAAGGCTACCAAAATACTTATATTAAATAAATAAATATAAAGATACTAAATACTAACTAGAGTTTTAGATAAACCTGTGTGAGTAAAACGCATAGATAATAATCTAACAGCATTTAAAAAAAGTCTAATTAATCTTAAAATATAGAATATAACTATTAAGGTAGCAAGTTACACAGATAACTGCCACATCAAGATTATAAATCTAGATAGTAAAGATTTTATCTTAGGATAAGACTAGCTAGCATAATAGAACCTAACAATTAACTAGAAAATAAACACCATAAGGATTAGAAATAACTACTATGGATAATAATAAATAAAAGCTATAATATAGATAAAAAAAATAATACTTCACGACACTACGTTTATTATACTAGATAAATATTAAGAGGAATTTAGAAAATAGTTCTTTAAGAAAGTTAAAGACTAGTTACTAGAATACTAAGACTAGGACTATAAGATTACGCTTAAAGAAGAAACGGATTTAAAACTAGAACTATTATACCAAATACTCATACACCAACAAGAAGAATTACGAAAATTCTTATAGGAAAATTAATGAAAAGGATATATATAAACTAGTTAAAGCAAAATGGCTTCACTAATGCTCTTTATACTAAAAAAGAATAGAAAACTAAGGTTATATATTAATTATAAATATTTTAATAAAGCTATGGTAAAAAATTACTACCTAATACTATTAATTTTAAAGCTTATAAATAAACTCAGAGGAGCAAAGTAGTTTAGCCTTTTTAATATTAAGAATAGATATTATTAAATATAAATAACTAAAGGACATAAATAAATAACAGTATTTAAAATAAGATATAGATTATTTAAATATCTAGTTATACTAATAGAATTCACTAACGCACTAGTAATATTCCAGATAATTATTAACTATATACTAAGGGAATACCTAGATGTATTTATAATAGTATATTTTAATAATATGCTTATATACATAAATGGAACGCTAAAGGAATATGTTAAGTATATTAAGAGAATATTATAAAAGCTTAAAGAATACAAGCTATATATTCAGACAGAAAAATATATATTCTATAGAATAGAAATTATATTCTTAAGATACTTAGTATCCTGAGACGGAATAGTAGTTAACTTAGATAAAATAAAAGATATACTATCTTAGCTAATACTAATAAATACTAAAGAAGTTTATTCTTTTCTTAGATTTATAGAGTTTTGTAAATAGTTTATTAAGAATTACTCAAAAATCACATCACCCTTAACGGAACTATTAAAAAAGGATTAATAATTTAAGTAGAAACAGTATAAAGAAAACGCTTTTATAATATTAAAAGAGATGTTCTAATAACTACTAATATTAAAAATATTTAATTTATAGCTTTAAATGGAGATATATATATAGACGTATTAAATAAAACTATAAAAGCTATTCTACTATAAATATAAATAAATAAATATAGATACCTAGTAGACTTTCTATCTCATAAACTTATAACTACTAAACTAAACTATGATATTTATAATAAAAAACTATTAGTAATAGTTTAAGTATTTAAGAAATAAAGACATTACTTAGAGGGAACTAAGTACTAAATTATTATATATTTAAACTACAAGAATCTAACAGCATTTATAATAACTAAGAAGTTAAATTAATAATAGATTAGATAGTAAAAGCTAGTCTCTACTTTTAACTTTTAAATACTTTATAAATTAGGGAAAGAAAATATAGTGGCTGACGCACTCAGTTAAAGAGCAGACTATATAAAAAATATACTAGAAATATATAATATAATACTTAAGTAAAAAACAGACGGATTTCTGGGAAGCTTATAAATAAATATTAAAGCTATAGTTATTATTAAGAATATATAGCAGAAATAGATTAGAAAATACAACTATAAACGACTATAATAGCACGAAATAGAAACTATTTTCGTACTAAAGGTATTATAAACTAAACTTATTAAAAACTAATATTTAGCTAAAATGCACGGGCATTAAGGAATTAAAAAGACTATAAAACAAATTAACAAACATTTTTAAATTCTAGGAATATAAAAAAAGATTAGAGTTATTCTCTTAGAGTGTATTAAGTACAGAAAGAATAAGATATTAAGATATAAGAAATATAGACTTATATAACTAATTCCTTTACCAGACCTACTATAAGAATTAGTTATAATAGACTTTATTACGGGAATACTAATAATAACCACCTTTTAAGGTTAATAGTATAACATAATATTAGTTATTATAGACTAACTTATAAAATACATATACTTTAAACTAACGTATATAGAGGTTAAAGTAGATAAATTAGTAACTATACTCATTAAATTACTAATAGCGTGATATGGGTTACTATAAGAATTTATTATAAATAGAAACAAGTTATTCACGTTAATATTCTAGAAAATGTTTATAAGAAAGCTAGGGGCTGAATACCGCCTCTTAATAGTATTTTATCTATAAATAAATAAATAAACAGAATAAATAAACCAGACATTAGAATAATATCTACAGATA
Source organism: Zopfia rhizophila CBS 207.26 (assembly GCA_010093925.1). Classification (NCBI taxonomy): domain Eukaryota; kingdom Fungi; phylum Ascomycota; class Dothideomycetes; family Zopfiaceae; genus Zopfia; species Zopfia rhizophila. Next base: position 37,655 of record ML994657.1, on the reverse strand, counting down.
TACGTTAATAAGTAATAAGATAATTAGATTAACTTACTACTAATAGCTAAGTTTATATATAACTCTATAAAATTATTAACTACTAGAAGATTATTATTCTTTATAAATTATAATTATGAACCTACGGCTTATTAAGAACCATAAAAGCTAGACAAGATATTAGAATCAGCAAAAGTAAAGGTTAAGAAATTATAATAACTTTATTAAGAAATAATAAGAAAAATTACTTAGAAAGGAGACTTTAGTAAGCAACAGAAAAATAAGTCTAAAGTTAAGAGACTAATTTTTAAGAAAGGGATAGAATTTTCTTATTATAAAAAAATTTAGAAATAAAACAACCATTAAAAAAACTAGATCACATTAAATTGGGATTATTTAAGATTAACTGATAAATAGGACCTGTAAATTATAAACTATAACTACTTAAGAACATATAAATTTACTTAGTTTTTTATATTTCAAGATTAGAACCAGCACTATAAAATAATAAACTATAGATAAGACTTAAACTTAAGGAGGACCCTACTAAGTATAAAGTTCAGCAGATTCTAAACTACTAGTAGTTTAGGTATTAGTAGAAGTATTTAGTTAAATAGAAAAACTATAAACCTAAAGATAATACATAAAAGCTAGTTAGGAACTTAAAGAATAATTTAGAGCTAATTAATTAGTACTACTAGAGAAAATAACAAGCACTTACTTTAGAGACATATTTAAAAAATATAGAAAATATAAGATATTTTACTTAAAGCTAGAAAAGAAAGGTAAGTCAACACTAAATACTATAAATTATAGTGTATTAGATTAATTCTGATGACTCTACTCTTTCTTTTTTATTATATAAACTTTATTAATTAAGATAAGTTCGCGCTGGAACATCTTCCTTTTCTAAGAATCTATTTAGGCTAGTTCGTAATAAATCTACCGCTTATGAGAATAGAGTTTCTTCTTATAATAATAATAAGCCAATAAATTATCCTAGGCCTTCTTTAGTTAATAATATAAACGTTTTTTATTATAATTTAGCTAATTTTACTTAGACTGCGTTATAACAAGATTATACTTTATATTTTAATTAATATACTTAGAATATTATTTTAAGGATAAGTGTACTAGATAACAACAGTTATTATTATAACAGCAGAAATAAGAAGATAGTATCTAATAAATGTTCTCTTAAACTCTTTTTACTAGATAATAAGCTTATATTAAGGACGATTCCGCTCAAGCCATTCTTAGGAAATTAAAAGAATAGAAAAGGTATAAGAGATTTTTATGATCTTAGTTTTCATATAAAAAACTAGCTGCCTTTATACTATCTATAGAAAAAAGAACAGAATAACCTTCAGACTAAAGATTTAGAGAAAGGGGATAGTATTACAGACTATAATAAAAAAAAAGTATAAGTAAAGAGGCGTTACTATAAAAGGTATAGTATAAAAAAATATATAAATAATACTAATAAGCTAAGGTAAATTAGTAAAGACAAAACTTACAAATAAAATTACTTTATAGTAAGTTTAAGTTCTATAGAGAATAGTACTTAGAATAGGTAAGTAAATTAGGTAGCTAGCTATAGCAAAATATAAAAAAAATAAGTGCTAATAATAAAGATAAGGTTAGGTATAGACTTATTTTCTTTTATCTTCTCTAGCAGTATCTAATATACTGCCGGTTAGTATATAATATACGTATAAAGGATATACTATAAGTATAAGGCGTTAGACGTCTTATAATTACTTTTAATTCTTTATAGTTACTCTAAAATTAAGATTTACACCTTAAGTGAAATAGTTTAATACTATTTTATTAAATCTTAACTTACTGTATTGCTTTTTTCTACCTTTACTGAGTTAACTAACTTCCACTAAGTCTAATAAGCTATCTAATTTAGAAATAAGAGAACTAATTAACTATTATAATAATTAGTTAGATGGCTTATTACTAGTATAATTTACATTAGTAAGTTAGTAACCTATAATATTCTAAATATCTAATAGGGTAATAGTAAGCTATATAGATCATAACTAATATAAATACTTATTAATAAATTTCGTTTATTTATATAGCTAATTCTTATCTAGTTAATTTTTTATATTACTTATTTCCTACTAACTATAGTACTTATTAGTATTTATATATTCTATCTCTTAAAGTAACTTTCTAGTGTTTGGTAATATAATATTCTCTTAAATAATATTTTAATTTATATATTCAACAATATTCCTAGTACACCTGCTATATAATTATTATAGATATAAATTCTTTTCTATTTTCTATTTTATAATTCTTTTTTTATCTAAATTTTTGATCTTCCTTTTTAAAGGATCCTCCTTTTTATTCTATAATTTTATAAAACCTTTATATATCCTTATAGCTTTTAGTGTTATGTTGTTATATTACTATTTCTTATATTATAAAAGTTATATTACTAATTAGTTCTGCCAAATAATTTTTTACTTACTAATATAGTATTTTATATTCTATTCTAAGGTGTGTATGGATTCTACATATCTAATATTATTCTTTTTTTATTTTTATATAATAGTTTTCTTAGTGATCTGGTCTTACGCTTATTTTATTTAAACTATAGCTATTTTAATTTCTTTTAATACTTTAGTCTAGATATAAGCTTTTTTAATATCTATTTATTATTATCTATAGTCTTTGATAAAATATCTCTGTTTTCTATATTCTAGATAAGCTTTTTATGCGTAGCGTTTTATTCATTTCTTAATTTACTTTCCTTACTATTTATTAATAAATACCTTATTATAGTTAATATCTATTTCGTTATATATTTAGGTATCTTTTCTATTTCTTTTAGATACATAAATTATAGGTTTCTTACGTACTTTTTTTTCCTATTCTTATTAGTACTAATAGTTATTAATAGTTACTATTTATTTAATGATTTTAAGCAGTGTACTTAGTTATTTGCCTTTAGAGATTTTATCTTTAATTCTAGTTTTTAGTTCTTTATAGTATATCATAATTAATAGTTAGTCTATTTAATTAAGTTGTAATTAGATTTACTTAAACTTTATTATATAATTAGTTACTAACGTTTGTTATTTAAGCTGCTAAAGCTTTTAAATTACCTTTATTTCTTTATTAATTTTTCTAAAGACTATACTTATTTCCTTTTTAAAGCTTTTATAGTCCTTAAAGGCTTGTTATATATTATTATTATAGTTTATAAGTTCTACTACTTCTAGATTAGGGTTTCTGTTTACTAGATAGTTTCTAATAAGTAGTTTAAACTATCTTATAGCTCTTTCTATTATATTTATACTAGCTACTAAGATTCTATCTTAATTAGTTATAAATAATACTTAATTAAATTAATAATAGAGGTTTATAGTTACTATAAAGGTTTTAAGTTTATTCTTATTACTATTAAACTTTATAGAAGGCTGTATTTTTGCTGTTCTTTTCTTCATAACTTTTCTAACTACTACTTATTATTATAGGTTAACTAGGTTGTTATATAACTTTATAATAGCTACTTTTTATTCTTAGATAATTTATTATATACTTTTTTATCCTCCTAATGTGCTTTTAGTTATAGATAAAGATTTTACTATAACTTCTTCTTCACTACTGCTTTCTTTTAATAAATAAAGTTTTTATTCATCCTTATAGTAGGTCGTTATAGACTTTATTTAGATAATATAGTATTAGAATCTATTCAACGGCTTCTTTCTACTCTTTTAAGATAATAGTTATAATATTACAGGTTATTAACTTACTAATATAATATTAAACTAGTAACTAGTTATTTAACTAATTATATAACGTTAATTAGTTCTCTTACGTTTAGATTAAAGAGCTTGTTAGACTTAGTAGAAGTTAATTTAACTTAGTTAAAATAAAGAGAAGTAATACAGTAAGTTAAGGTTTAACAGAATAATATTAAACTATTTTACTTAAGGTGTAAATCTTAATTTAGAGTAACTATAAAGAATTTAAAATATCCTTAAGCTGTTTTATGTCTTATATTTATAGAAAACCCTTCATGCGTACATTATATACTAATTAGAAGTATATTAGATACTACTAGAAAAAAATAAAAAAAGATAAGTTTAGCTTTTATCTGTATCTATACTTATTTTCTTTATGCTTTAATATAGCTGGTTATTTAATCTACTTACCTAATCTAAATATTATTCCCTATAGAACTTGAACTTACTTTAGAGTAATCCTATTTATAAGTTTTGTTTTCTTTAGTTTATTTCTACCTTTTAGTATTACTTACACATTTCTTTATACTAGGCCTTTTATAGTAATGTCTTATTATTTATAGTTGCCTTATTATTACAGTCTATAACACTAGTTATTTAACTTTAATAAATAATTATTATAGTAACTATTTTTAATACACTAAAAAAGTTTTTATAAAAAAATTATTAAACTTTTATTTATATTATATAATTACATGTTAGCTTTATATTAATATATAAGTTTTTACTTAAATACTTTTATTTATAACTAATTTTATAAAATATTTTATATTATTACTTAGTATTATATATAGTAATTTTATAATATTATATTATGTTATTAATTTTCTATAAAATAAATAAATTAAAGTTTACTAAAAATTTTAAAACTTTTACTTTTTAACTTTTAGCTTTAAAAATAAGTAATAAGTTATTTATAAATACTTTAATAAAGTAAAAAACTTATTATTAAAAAAGTATAAAAATATTATAAAGTAAATACTTACTAATTTTAGTTTTAACAAGTATACCTATTTTAATTAATTAATAAATAATTTATTAGTCTTTTTACTTACTAATATACAATAAAGCTTATTAGGTTTAATAAGTAAAACTTTAGTAAATAAAAAGTAGATATAAAAAATAATTAATAAAATAATATTAAACTATATTACTTAATAGTTTCTTAATTTAAAAATAACTTCTTAATTTTAAAGTAACTATAAAAAAATTAAAAGTAACTATAAGTTATTTAATACTTTATACTTATAGTAAATTTCTTATATATATTATAAATATCTATATATAGTATATTAAATACTAAAAAAAAAATAGTAAAATTTTTTTTAAATTTTCTTAATTTTAACTATTTACTAAGTCTTATAACTTATTACATATATTTATACTACTTTCTGTAACCTTTAAACTTAATATAAATACTTTTTTAACTTAGTTTTTTATTAGTTTACTTTAGCTTTTTTATATTTTTTATACTCTTTTTTTTTATAAAAGTACTTTTTTAGTTAAAGTTACTATTTTATTATAGTTTTTATAATATTATTTTCCTCTTTTAAGCTTTTAGTTTAAAAGTAATTTTTTTTATAAATAATATAAAGGCAACTAGTTCTTTACCTAAAAAGTTAAGTTATAAAAAAAAATTTTTCACTTAAAATTTTAAAAATAACTTAAGTAAAATTATTTTTAATATAAGCTTACTATTTAGTAAAAAAATTTAAAAGTATAACTATTTAATACTATTACTTTATTCTTGTTATTAGAAAGTAAATTAAGTTTACTTAGTAAACCTTATTTTTAGTTATTATTTTAAGTATATTAGTTAAAATGTTTTGTGTAATTTTATAGTTATTATAGTAACTATTTATAATACTTTATAAAAGCTTTTTTATAAGCTTTTTTATTATATTATATATTTATATATTAGCTTTATACTAGTATATAGGTTTTATTTAAATATTTTATTTATAGCTTATTTTATTTCTTTTTTATGTAATATTTTAAATTATTACTTAGTACTATATATAGTAATTAATTAACACTTTTTTTAAGTTTTTAATTTTCTATATATAGTACTTTTATAATACTATGTTATGTTACTATTATTATTTTTACTATTATTATTAGTAAAATATTTAACTTTTTAAATTCTTTTATTTTAACTATAAAACTTATATAGTTATTTAAAAAGCAAATAATTATAATAGTACTACTTATTTAGCTTACTATAGATTATATAATATTATAACTAGCTATATTAGCTATAATTTAGTATAAAACTTAGAGTATAGCTAACATGTACTTAGGCTATATATTACTCTATTTAGAAATAAGCTTTTTTTATATCTTTTTTCTTCTTATCTTAGTATAGCTAAAATAGAGCTAACTTATTTTATTAACTTATATTTATACTATAACACGTAAATACTAAGCCTATTATTATATTATACTAAAATTTCTTTAACTTAGCTAAATAATAGTAACATAATATTAAAGTTAAACTATATAATTAATTTAAATAATTAATTTATTAATAACTATACTTAAAAAATTAATTACATAACTATACTAAGTTGTTAGTTTATTAATTATATAATTTTTACTAGAAAGCTTTATAGTAGTAAGTAATTAAAACTTTAAGTAGTAGCTTATATAAGTTTTATATAATAGACTTTAAGAATAACTTAGCAAGTAATTAAAAGACCTATAGTAATAAACAATATACTTATTAAATTAAAAGAAAGTTATAAAAACTTTAGTAAACTCCTTTTTTTATTATTTTCTTTTTACTAAAAAAACTAACTCTTGTAAGCACTATTAGCTTATTTTTTTTACACTAAAGAAACTAATTTCTATAAATACTATTAGTTTTTTTTTTTTACTAAAGAATTAGCTACTTACTTTGCTTTATTAAGAGCTAAAAGCTTTATATATATATAAAAATAAATAGATTAGAATTATAAAAAAGCTTTTTATACTAAAAATAAAAGTTAATTTTAAAATAATAGCTACTAATAATAACTATCTGTTTATTTCTAAGTTACTTAGGTGTACTACTACATACTATTCTAATAATATAATTAGAGAAAACTATACTATTAAAAAGCTCTATATTTAGGCATAATATAATAAGAAATTTTTTATAGCTACTATTAAAAGTACTATTTAGAAAACTAATATTTATAAGTCTTAAAAAATAGAAATTACGCTTTCTACTTTAATAACTTTTAATTAAGTAATAATTACTAGTAAGCTAGAGTATAGCTATCTTAAAATACTTATATATTATAATTATACTAATATACTAGAAAAAGTACTTAATATAACTAAAACTAAGTTTAATAAGACTAGAAATAAGTTTATTAAGCTTTATTAGCTACTAAATAACATGCTTAAGTGTATAGCTAATTAAGAAAATAAAATTAAAATACTAAAAGCATAAATAAAGAAATTTATGTATAATATATACTTCTTTTTTTTAATAAAGGCCGGCCTAGTATTATTATTAATATTAGTAAAAAAAACATGCTTTATAGTTCTATTATAAATCTCTTAAAACTAAGCTAGCTATATTACTATAGAATCTAATAATAGTTTTAATATAAGAGATTTTAATAACTAAACTTTTTAAGTATTATTTTATTTACCTGTTATTTTATTAGTTATGTTTATTATAAGTAGCTATTAAAGTAATAGCTACTTAGCATAATTTATTAATTTATTAATACTTAAAAATAGCAGGAATATTACCTTTAATTAATAGAGAGATATTCTAGAAGATAAGGTATATACTAATTAAAACTAGTTTACTAAAGCTAATAAGTAAGCTATTTAAAAGAATATTATCTCTTATATATATACATATATAAAGGGTCCTACTAACTAGTATTTTTTAATATTTATATATACAATAAGAGAAAGTAAGTAGCTAGTTAATTATTAGTATATAATAAATTATCTAAAAAGAACGTAGAGTAACTTATATAAAAAACTTAATATTTACTATAATTTCTAAAAGCTTTACTTTAAAGACCTTATTAACTTTATTATATTTTAACGTAAATTTTTTTGCCTAGCTTAAGAATATAGTTTCTTTATAAACTAATAAGTAAAAGAATTTTATAAAAAGCTTCTAAACACTTTACATACGTAAATAGATATTTATTAATAGTAGTACTATAACTAGTATAATAAGTATATAAATTTGGTTTAAAATTTTACTAAAAAGCTAGCTTTTAGCACTAAGAAAGCTACTTAGCAAATTAATAAAAAAACTAAAAGAACTTAGCTATTATTAATTTAATAGTTTTATTTAAAAACTAAGTATTTAATTTATATAGTAACTACTATTATTTTATTAATACCTATTTTTAAGCTAGCTAGTTGCTATAATTATAGAAAACTTAGTTACTTTATAAAAAAATATTAACTACTTATTTAAGTTATAGCTAAAGTAATTAAGCTTATAAATACTAATAAAAAGCTTTATATATTTTAGAATACTAGTAATAATAAAAAGTTTTAGCTTATTATAAAAAAAAACTATTAGAAAAAGACTTACTCTAAAAAAAGTCTTTTTTTTGAGTTATTTTCTAAAGCTATTAACTAGTTTAACTCTTATTAATTATTATTTAGTAAACTAGCTTTTACACTACTTTACTATATTTTTACTAGTAGACTAGCTATTAAATTAAGTAGTTTTTTTAATACTAAAGTTAGTAGTTTTATTCTAATATACTTAAAGTATATATATACTATTAAAAAAAAATTAAAATAAAAACTTACTAAATAAAATCTATTTTTTTAGCTAGCTATAATAGTAGACTAAATAGATAAATAAATAAATACTTTTAAATTAACCTAGTATTAAATAACTACTACTTATTAATTTATTTTATTTTTTGTAATATTAGCTACTACAACCTTATAATTAGCTATAAGCTATTTAAATATATAAGTATTTTCATTAATTATAAAAAGTAAATACTTAAATAGCTAGATAATAAGCTAATTAACTATAAGCATAATATTATTATTTTAACGTGAAGTTTATTAACTAAAATTAACTTCTTATACTAAGTTAATACTAACTAACGTAATGAGCTAATAAATATAGTAATTTTATAATACACTTATAAGCTACCTTAGTATTTACTTTAGTATATAGTATAATAAAAGAATTTTAAAAAAAAATAAAAAAGTAGCTTTACTTATAACTATAGCTAGAGCTAAGTAAGTAAACACTTTATTTTTAACTTATTTTATATAAAAACTTTTTTAAAGTAGACCTTAAAATTAATACTATAAAAGCTATTACCTTTATAATATACATATAATAAAAAGAAACTATATTAAAGTAGATTAGTATGTATAATATAAATAAGCTTATTTAGAATTATAGAAATAAGCTTAGTTTATTAGACCTAAAGTTCTTCTTCTAAAACCCTAAAAATTTTTAGTAAAAGCTTTACTAAAAAGGCTCTATTAATTAAATAAAAATTTTATAAAAAAAGAGAAACTTTAGTAGTTTATTAAGTAAAAACTATTTTACTCTAGCTATACTAGTGTAACTTAAGTTTACTTTAAAAAAAAAAACATAGACATACTACCTTTGTATTATAAAGATATTAACTATAATATTAAACTAATAATTAAAAATATACTAATATTAAGTCTATTATATAGTATGTTTTTTAAGTAGCTATAGGTTATTAAGACTTACCTAAATAACTATCTTTAATAAGGAGTTATTACTTATAGTAATGCTTTATATATTTTTCTAGTACTATTTACTAAAAAGCTTAAAAAAAAGTAGTACTTTTATATTAACTACTATAAGCTTAATACTATTATAAAGAAAAACACTTATTTAATTCTATTAACTTAGAAAACCTTTACTTAGCTAACACGTATAAAGGTGTTTACTAAACTTAATATATAACAGGCCTTTTATTATATATATTTAAATAAAAATATAAAGAACCTAACTATATTCTATATTTAGTATAGAAACTATAAGTACTATGTGTTACTATTTAATTTCTATAATAACTTTACTATATTTTAATATTATATTAATAAGGTGCTTTATAGTCTACTTAATAACTTTTATAATATCTACTTTAATAATATCTTAATTTACTTTAAAGACTTACTATAGTATAAGGAATATGTTACTTAAGTACTAAAATATCTTTAAAATATAAACTTCTAAATAGATATTAAAAAGAATAAGTTTACTATTATTAGAATAAAGTTTCTAGGCCTTATTATTAGTATAAAGGTGATTAAATTTTTTTAAGAAAGTTACTACTATATAGAAATAGCTAGTACTTACGTTAGTTAAAAGTTTATAATTTTTTTTTAAAATTTAACAATTTCTATAAAGCCTTTCTAAAAAACTATAAATATATTATTTAATTACTTACTAAGCTACTTAAAAAGAGTGTATAGTATATTTTTAGTAAATATAAGTTAATGACTTTTTAGTAAACTAAAGATTTAATACTATTAAATAATATATTAGTTTACTACTTACTTTACTACCAAATACATATAAAAACAGACGTAAGTAATAAAGTTATTATAAGAGTACTATTATAGCTCTAAAACAATAATTTTTAGTAACCTATAGTTTTTTATTTTAAAACTATAAATAAGCTCTAAATAAACTATAATATATATAATAAAAAAATATTAGCTGTAATTTATAGCTTTTAAGAATAACAATTATAGTTTATAAGCCTATAGACTATAGAGTTATTTAGTATTTTAACTAACTATTATATATTAAAATATTTTTTTATAAAGTAAGAACTTACTTCTTACTAAATATACTAGATAATAAGTGTAATAAATTATTACATAATATTTACTTATTACTTTAGTATAGCTAATGTAATAGCTAATACACTTTTATATAAATAAAGAAATCTAAAAATCTAAAAAGATAAAAATAAAATAGCCTAAACACTAGCTTTTTTTTTAATAAAGTAAATTAATATTAGCTTTATTAAAGCTGTAAGTAATAACTTAGCTATATTATTAATAAGAAATATACTAATTATTTATATAATTAAAGTAATTATTACTAATACTTTTATAGTCTTACTATTTTTAAATAATTCTTACTTATTACTTAATTATATTATTAAAGTAAATTATAGCTATAAGAGTCTACAGTTATTCTAAAAGCATGCTCTTTTTAATAAATATTTAGTATAAAAACTTAACTAAAGTTTTCTTATATACTATAATAAGCTAGTAGTTTTTATTATATACTTTTTAAAAACTTACTTTATTTAAGCTATTTATGCTACTTAGGTGATTACTTACTTAAATAAAAAAAATAATAAACTACTTTATAACTACTATTACTAAGGCTATATAAGTAAAAATATAGATAACTATATAGCTATATATAAAGCTTATAAATAGAGTTATATATTATATAATAAGATTTTAAGCTTATTTAAATTACTATTAATTTTTAAGTAAGTATAGTAAAATGTTTTTATAAACTTTAAAATTTTCTCTTTAAATAAAAAAGAATATAACTACGTTTTTATTATTATAAACTAGCTAAATAAATACTACTTATTATTATCTTATTATAAAATAACTATAACTACTTAGATAGCTAATAAGTACTATTATTATATTTAGTAAGTATTTAGCTTACTTAAATTAATAGTTTTTAATTATAGTTTTTAGTTTATTTTAGTATTTATAAATAAGCTATATTAATTAATAGGAATTAAATAAAAGCTCTTAACGCTGTATTATTTCTAAACTAATAAAAATACTAAGGTTTTAAACTAGTATATTAACCAGCACTTACGCTTATTTATTAATTATTATTAAAATAACTAGTTAGACCTACTACTTTATATAAACTAGGCTTAAGTAATTTTACTATATAAAACTATAAACTTATTACTTTATTAAATTAAGTTTAGCTACTAGCTAATTTATTACTAAAACTAGAAGAAATATATAAAGGTATTTACTATAGTCTGTAAATAAATATCTTATAAAAAAGTATAAAGCTATACTAAAACTTAATATAATATAATAAAACTAGTTATAAAAAATAGCTTAATAAGAGATTACTTAAGTATAAAAGTAATAAACTTAATAGGCTAATAAAAAGTACTGTAAGCTAAATTTTTTATAAAAGATAAAATATATATTATACCTAAAAACTTTACTATTAATTAACCTAGCTAAAAGCTTAACTAGTAGATATATAAATTTTATTCTATTATAAATATAAAAGGATACTTCTATTATCTTAAGTTACTATTATATATATGTATGCTTAATGTTTTTTATGTAGATTATTTATAGAAAGCTTTTACTTACCTACTATTTAGTTAAATTAAACTTAAGGAACTACTTATTAAGGTTAATAAGTTTCTTAAGTAACTAGTATAAAAAATCCTTAATAGTTATCTATTTTATAGCTAATTATAGTATAAAGTATCTTAGCTAGCTTATAACTTTAACTTTGTTTAGTATAATATCTAAAGCTTTATAAACACTTTATATAAGGTAAGAAACTATTATAAGGTTTATTTAGAAAAGATAGAACTACTAGCACAACTAAACACTTAGTTAAAAGCATATAAAATAAAAAAGGACCTGAAAATAACAAAAGAAGACAACAAAACAGCTAGAAAAATAAGAGTAGGATAAAAACTAGTAAAAAAGAAACTATAACCTAAAGACTTAAGAATAAGTCTTTTTTAAAAAGAAATAGTATAATAGTATTATTTATTTAGCTTACTATAAATTACATAATATTATAACTAACTATATTAGTTATAATTTAGTATAAAGCTTAGAGTATAACTAGCACGTGTTTAAGCTATATACTACTTTATTTAGAAATAAGCTCCCTTTATACTTTTTTTCTTTCTATCTTAATATAGCTAAAATAGAGCTAAATTATTTTATTAACCTATATTTATACTACAACGTGTGAAGACTGAGCCTATTATTATAAATAACTATAATATAAAATATATTTACTAAAGTACTAAAATAATAGTAAGTATAGCTAAAATATTAGCAAGTATAATAATAATAATTTATTAATACTTTTTAAAAAAATTATAGAAAGTTTAAAAACAAACTATATTTACTTTTTTTAACTTTATTATTTAAGTAACTACTACTAAAAAAGTCTTAATAAGTATTATTAGTTTATTTAAAAGTAGCTTAAGTTTTATAATTTTAACTCTATTTATAACTATAACTAGTATCTATTTTTAATTTTTTTGAATTGTAGTTAAGTAAAGTTAATTTTTATACTAAGTTTTACTACTTTATTAATAATAATAAAATTTAATTACTTACTTAACTTTTTAATATTTACTAAAAAGTAAAATACTTATTTATTTTTACTAAAAATCTTTACTATAATTTTAAAAGTAATACTAACTAATATTTTACTAAATACTTTTAGCTTTTATATGTATACTTAAAACTAGAAAAAAACTTAGTAATACTTATAAACTTTTTTATAAATTAGAATATAAATATAGTAAAATAATTAATTGTTTTTTAATTAACTATATATAAAAACTTAAATAAAAAAATTATTACTTTAAGTAAACTTAATTTTATTTTACTAAAAGTTAAAAAAGCTTTATTATTTACTTTACTAAATTCTACAAACTAACTACTAATATTAAATTAAATGAAATTAGTTAAATTATATAGTTAAAAAAAACTATTAAATAATAAGCTTTACTAAGTAATAGTAGGTGTTAAAAATTTTAATATATTAAATAACTATACTAACTTAATATTTTTATATAATAATTTTTTTGTACTTTTTTATATTATATTATTATAGACTGTAACCTATATTATAATAAGACATTAATACTATAAAAATTAATACTTTTAACTATACTTTCTTTAAATTAAGTAAATAAAAAACTTGAAAGTATAATAACTAATTCTTTAAATATAATAAATATAGCTATATTTTTTAAAACTACTTTATTTTTTTATTAAAACTTTAATTTATAAGCTTATTAAAATTCCAATAATTAACTTACTTTTATTTTCTTAAATCTAAATATTTTTAAACTTTTTAAGTTAGCTTGCTAAAAGCTTTATTTTAAAGTTAAGCTACTTTTTAAAATATTTTTAATACTAGATTTTTATTAACTTATAAACTTTTTACTTAACTAATTTTTAGAACTATTAAGTAAATATTTTATATACTATTTAATTAATTTTTTTTTTTTTTTTACTATTATTTTAATTAATACTAAAGCTACTAGTATAAGTTATATTAATAAACTTTTAGCTCATACTTAAAAACTTTATTTTTTTTTTTAGTTTTTTTTCTAATTTTTTTTTTTTACTAGTTTTAATAGTAAATACTTTAAAAAAGTTATATTTTATATACTACTAGTATAACTTTTTATTACCTAAATTATATTAAAGATATTTACTTTTTTAAAATAGTTACTAAAAATTACAAACTAATTTCTGGCTAATTATAAATAAAATAGTATAAAGTTAACTTTAACTGTAACTTATAAAAATTACTTTTTAATACTTTTTATTATTAAACTTATTACTTATACTTATTTTAATTTCTAACTTACTTAAAAAAAATTTAGTAAACGTTTTACTAAAAAGCTTTTATTTTAATACTACTTATATATAGTGTACTTAAACCTATTTTTTAAAGTTATTATTAACTACTTAATTTTAATATAACTACTAGTTATAAAAATTAAATACTTATTTAAAAACTTTTTTAAGAAACTATTTTTTAAAAAACTTTTATTTAGAGTTTAAATTTATATTTAAATACATACTTAAATCTAATACTAAATTTAAATAAAAATATTGTAAAATTTTTTTTTTTTAAGTTTTAAAAACTTTTTAGTAAAAGCTTTACTAAAAAAGCTTTATAAGAAACTTAAACTAAATACAAATATTTGCTTAATTAAAACAGTTTTTTTTTATATAAATATCTTAAAAACATGAATATAAAATCCTTACTATTTTAATAACTAATATTAATAAAGCTTTAGTCTTAAAAGCTTATATAAATTTAGTTACTAAAGTTCTAAAAAATTACTATAATATTTTTAAAATATTTTTCTGTAAAAAAGCTAATAAACTATTTAAATATTATTTATATAACTATAAAATTCTTTTTTCAAAAAAATAAGTTAAATTTAAACCTTTTTATAAAATATTTTAAAATAAATTAAAAGTTTTTAAAATATATTTTAATAATTACTTTATTAAAGAATTTATTAAAGTAAGCACGTTTTTTATAACTATACTAGTTATTTTTATAAAAAAACTTTAATAAAAGTTTTTAATTTTATATAAACTATTAAGCTTTAAATGTTATTACTATTAAAAACTACTATTTTATTTTGTTAATTTAAGAAACATTATTTTACTTTAGTAAAGTAAAGTACTTTATAAAGTTAAATATTATTTTAGCTTTTAATTACTTTTATGTAATAAAAAAATTATTAACTACTTTTTAAATTTAATATAGCTTATTTAAATATCTTATTATACTTTTTAAACTAGTTAACATATTAAGTATGTTTTAATTCTATATAAATAATATTTTTTAACTATTTCTTAATATATTTTATATAACTTATTTTAACAATATTTTAATTTATAGTATTCTTTTATGTAAATATAAATAATATATAAAATAGATTCTAAATACTTTAAAAAAAAAAGCTAGCTTTTAACTTAATATTAATAAATATAAGTTTTATTAAAAACAAGTTACTTATTTTAAGTACATGATTTTAATAAAAAGAATTAGTATAAATTTAAACAAAGTAAAAAACATTTTTAACTAAAAAAAATTCTAGAAATATAAAAAATATAAAAGTATTTTTAGAGTTTACTAATTTTTACTAATAATTTATTAATAACATTTTTTATATTATATATCTATTTATAACTTTAACTAAAAAGAATACTTAATTTGAATTTAATAATACTTACTAAAAAGTATTTAAATTCTTAAAGTATATATTTATAACTACTTTAATTTTTTAATACTTTAATTTAAAGTTACTAATTATTATAAAAACTAAATTTTTAAACTATATAATTACTAGAGTACTTTTTTAGAAAAATAAACTAAATAAACTAAAACCTATTACTTAATTTTTAAAGAAGTTGAGTTTTGTTAAAAGTAACTATAAAATTTATAATAAGAAGCTATTAGTTATTATATAACGTTTTTTATAAGTAAGTAAACTATATAAGTAAGTAAATTATCTTAACTAATTTCTACTATTTTAATAGCTAATAGTAACCTATAACTATTAGCTATTATTACTAGAATTAATAAGTAAATAGCTAGCCTTAGCTTTAATCTATATATACTTTTTTATATTATACTTAGCTTATCTATAGTATTTATAATACCTAGACTGTTATAAGCTATTAGCTTTATTTTTTTTACTAGAATTTAATTCTACTTTTATTTATATATTAATATTAGCTTAAGCTAGTATAGTTACACCTTTTACTTATAATAAAGTTTCTAGTTTCTGTATATACTTTTTTTTATGCTTTTTATACTCTAATATAACCTTATTAGCCTATTATAAAGTAGCTAGCTATAAGTGTATTAAAATACTAATATATAATATTATTAACATACTTTTTATAAGCTAATTTAGTAATTCTAGAATTAATATAAATAAGCTATTTTAGTACTGCTTAATATATCTATATAAGTAAATAAACTAATTATTTAATTTAGTAATATTATTAAGTATCTAAAGTTTCTATAGAGTTGCTTCTGTAGGTAGCTTAAGTATTTATAGCCTAATATTTAGCTTAAATAAAATAACGTCTAAATTAAATAAAATAAAGCCTATATTTTAAAATCCTTTATATATATTACTTTTTGTAATTAAAAATAAATAGGTTGTTTTAAAGAGTAATAGAAAGTTAAGCTTAGTAATATAGAAAATATAATTTCTAACTAACTTATTAACCTTCTGTTTATAGGCTTACTTAAGAGGTGTAAAGTAATTTATATCTAGAAACTATAATAAATACAACACATTTACTAGCATATAGAGTGTAAGAATATTCTTCTTTTTATAAAATAACTAATATTTAAGAGACTTATAGCTCTTATAATTATTTAGAATTAATAAATAATTAATACCTATAGTTTTATTTTTTATGTACATGTTAAAATACTCTAGCTAGTTAATATTTATTATATTTATTATCTAGCTATTCTCGCTTATTAAAATTGTTTAGTTTAGTAGTAAGTTCTTATACTAGCAGAATAAATAATAGACTTTAGTAAAGATAATAAATAGTAGAATTAACTAGCCTTAATTATTTATACCTTAAATAACTATAACTTATTTTCTATTATCTAGCTATATAGCTTTAGGCTAATTATATTACTTAAAGTTTATAATAATTTTAGTAATTAATAAAACACCTATCTAAAAGCCTGTTTTATTAAAATTATATATATCTTTATTAGTAATACCATACTTCGCCTTAAAGTTGTGTATAAAATTAAATTATAGTTATATAATAATAGAATCCTTACAGTAAGCACGCTAATAGTTATATTTTCTATTATATTATATTTTAATTTCTTTAGTTTTCTTAATAAAGTTATGTAGCTAGTTAATGCTGATTATTAAATTATATTATTTAACTAATAAATAGTTAGCTATCTCTCTTACATAAATAAGCTTAAACGTGAATTCTTATAAATTTAGGTTTAAAATATATAGGATAATAGCTCTCTTTTCTAGCTTTATAAGTTTCTTTAAATTAGACTTATAATTATATTATATAGTAGTTTTATTAATTTATTACTTAAGTGTAGTTTTATTAACTTTATAAATTACTACTATATATTATATAGTCTAAATTTAATTCTACTAAATAGCTAAAATAGCTAGTAATAGTCTACCTTTATTACAGATAGATTTAGTCGTGATTTATTAAACTATAGTTATTAATAGTTAACGTGTTATAATTTTTAGTTAAGGTGGTTTACTTACTTATATAATTCACTTACTTATAAAAAATATTACTATTTTAAATAATAAAGACTTAAGTTAAAAAGTACAATTTTTTATTTTAAGTATTAAGTAACTATAAGAATTTATAGTACTTTATTACTATAAAATAGTTAAGTTATTAATAAACTTATTAAACTAAATACTTATTTTAAACTATTTAATAAAATACTAGAATTAAACTTAATTAAAATAAATAAGTTTATTTAGAAAATTTTATTACTAAAATAAAATAAAATTTAATACTTTAAAAAGGTCTTTTTAAGTAAGTATAAAAACTAAAAAAGTTAATTATACTACTATAGTTAATTACTAATACTAAATAATAATAAATTTAAAATTAAGATTTTTTAAATTATATATAATTTTCTTGTTAGTAGCTACTTTAGTTATAGAAAAACTTTTAAAATCTTAAAATATAAATATAACTAATATGTTTTTTATTACTATACTTATTAAAAATTTAAGGCCTTTTATAAAAAGTATTATATGTTTTTAAAGTTTCTACTTTTTTTTTTTTTAAAAAAAAAGTAAAAAAACTTTTTTAAAAACTTTATTACTAATTTTCTAGAATTTAAAAGCTATACTAATATTATAGTTATAGTAAATTATTTTACAAAATACTAATACTTATTTTTTTATATTAATATAACTACTATAAATATAGCCTACTTTTTTACTAGTGTATATAAATAAACTATAATCTTTTAAAAATAATTATATTAAATTAAAAAATATAATTTATTTTTACTTTTTATAATAAACTTTATAAATAACTAAAAATTAAACTTTATCTATTTTCTATATACTACTTAAAAACTAATAGCTAAATAAAAAAAGTTAATAGTATAATAAAATAAGTTTTATATATATATATATAAACTACTAATAAAAAAACTAAATAAACTAACTTCTTTTAATATAATTTAAAGCTAATAATACTATATTTAAATTTATAAAAATTTTACTATTTTTAGCTAATATAAGCTAATACTTTTAAATAAGTTTTAAACTTTTTATAAAAACTTAAAAAATAGTTTTATTAAGTGTTACAAACTTTAGAAACTAACTATATAGTAAAGAAAATAGTTAATATTTAATAACTAGTTTAAAGAAAATTTGAGCTTAAGATCTTTAAAAAAAAATACATGAATTAAAAAATAATTACTTATACTTAACTATTAAATAGAAAATATAGTTAAATTTAATGTATAAAACATTAAAATTAAATAACTATTTAAGAAACTAGACTTAAAGTTCTTAAAAAAAAAAAATACTATATTTTTTAAGTAGTTTTGTTATATATATATTAACTTAAACTTCTTAAAATTTTAAGTATATACTTAGTCTTCTATATAACTTTACTTTAACTAGCTATACCTAAATTTAAATACTTTTAAGCTAGTAAAACCTATTATTAAAACTTATTAAAATTAATAATACTAAATGCTATATTAAGTAAATTAAAAAGCTATACTTTAATTACAAATAAAAATACTATAAATACTTTATTAAATAAACTAAGTATAATAACTTAATATAGTAACCTATAAATAATTTTTAAAATATAACTATTATGAAAAAATTCTACTTCTAGAATTTAAATTAACTTACTATTTTAAGATTTAATATAAATACTTATTTTAAAAGCTTAAATTTAAAAGAAAAGTACTATTATAGCAATTACTTATAATACTTTATAAAGGCTTTTTAAAAAGGTTTTTTTTATAAACTTTTTTATTATATTATGTATTTATATATTAGTTTTGTACTAATATATATGTTTTTACTTAAATACTTTATTTATTATTATTGTTGTTGTTTTTATGTTAATTTTAGTAATAGTATATCATACAAACCTTCTACAGACTTAATTATATAAAGGAAAATCTATTATAGGGTATATAGCTTTTGCTTTTAAGAAAACAACCTCTATTTCTTTTGTTTACTATATATAATCTATTCTTTTACTGCTTATAGTACCTTTTACGGAGTAAAAAAAGTCTGTAACTCTAACTATAACGTTTTACCTACCTGTTATAAATACTTTCCTGTCTATCTTTTACTTTATAAAGTAGTTCTACTGCTAGAAAGAACTATAGTAAGATATCTATTTATATAAACTAATATAAGAGCTTAGCTATACTCTCTACTAATTTTATAAAATACTAGAAATTAATTTTACCGGATTCTATATCACGTAAAGCTGTTCTTATATTTATAAACTAAGGGTAATAAAGAATAATATACTTTACTATCTCCCGTTTACGACTATAGACATATATAGTAGTGAGAAAGTTCTTTAGCTAAATTTTTATAAGAAATACTATAAGTCTAATTTATTCTATATAGATTTAAATAAAAATTAAACTTTCTATTTTATGAAGGTTTGTGTGGGTTTTAAGAAATTTTTTTTCTAAAGCTTATTAGTATATTAAGTCTTAGTTATGTTTTTAAGTAATCCACTCCTACTACTACCCATATGTTATAGTAGTTTGTAGTTTAATTAATATATTTTCTAAGTCCACTCCTACCTATTCTTAGTCTTTAATAGGTTCTTATATATCCGTGAACTATTTTAGAGTCAAATCTATACATTTTTCCCCTATTATACGTGGGTGGATAAGGCTTTACTATTTTTAAATTCTATTTTAGATTTTTGTATAGGCTTATGTGATTTTCTATTTTATATTTAAAGCCTTTATATAACACCTATAACTTATAATCTTTATATTAAGAATAATCTATAATAGAGGGGTAAAGGTTTCTGTTTTAAGTACTACTATTAATATAGCTTAGTATACTCTAGCTATTATTTATAAGCATTCTATTTAGAATTTATAGAGTTAGTTTAGATAACTACTAATCTTTCTAGACTTCTTTTAGCTAGACTAGTGCTAGATTATAGTACTAAAAATAAGTACTAAAAGTACTATAGCACTATAAATCTATCTTATTTATAAAAAAATAGCTCCCTATATTAATATAGTAAGATAATATAGGGCTTACTACTATTTTTCTATTTTTTAAAAGATTTTATAGATATATATACTCTAGTAGAAAGCTGAGTTAAGCTAGATACTAAGAATTTAGCTTTTTTTTATAGGTTTTTTCTTAATGCTGTTAATGTTTACAGAAGCTACTATATTAAAGCATCTTAGATTTTATAATAGGTATATAAGTTTATACTTTTCTAGTATAAAAACTATTTTATAACAGGTCACTTAGCTAATACAGCTAGAAAATTATATATATATTATATATTATATAATAGAGTTTGCTATAGCTTACTTACTTAAACTCTCTATAATATATTTAAGCGTATAAGTTTTTTAATTTGCTTTTTAAGTCTATTTTAATAGTACTATTACTTACTCTTTAAATAAACTAATACGTACATCCGTCCTTTTAGGCTATATAAATAGTATTATTAGTAAAAATATAACTTTTCTCCTATTATAGAACCCATTACATATAAGTGTCTTTAAAAGAATTATGTATATATAAAGCTATATAAGTCTATTAAAGATCTACTTTAGAGCTATTCTATAAGATAAGTGCCTTAAAGCTATTTATTACTATTATTATATACTACACTCTATAATCTTTTTTATACTTAGTAAATTATTTTACGTTATTTATAACTCTTTTAAGATAATAAACTATCCGTGTCTTATAGAAATAGATTTTATAATAATTTAATACTGTATAACTATTAGTCTCTTAGCTTCCTACTAACTAAGCTTATATTCTACTATCTTATTAAGTTCTATTTAAGTTTACTTAAAACTAATAGCTTATTAATAGTTTAAGTCTATAGTGCCTAGAGAGTAAAGTTTTAAATATAAATAAGTTAACTACCTATTAAAAGCTATAAGTACTATATTATTTAAAATCCTTTAATAAGTTACTATTAAAGTATAGCTAACTATCTATTTAGTTATTAAATTTGTTAAGAATCTATCGTTAAGTCTTTTATAGGTGGCCTGGAATTTTAGATTATTTCTACTTTTAATATAAAGCACTCTTAAAGCGGTATAAGTATAGAGGTGTTTTATTATATTATTAAACTAAAGTAGCTAGCAGGACAGCTCTTTAGATAGTATATTAAATAGTTTTTACCTAGTTCTTTTATTCTTTTATTATTGTCTGTGTGCTCTTAGTATTATAAAAACACTATTATTTTAGTAGCTTTAAAAGTTAAGCTTTTAAAGAGCTCTCTAGTAATATTATATATTATATACTAATAATAAACACAATCCTTACTATTAGTTTACTCTAGAGAATAAAATAATACGGAAAAGAACCCCTATATAATAGTATAGATCAGATCACGATTTTAGTATTCTCTAATACTTTATTTATAGTTTAATTTACTTCTTTTTTTATATAACATTTTAAATTATTACTTAGTGCTATATATAGTAATTAATTAATACTTTTTTCTAAGTTTTTAACTTTTTATATATAGTACTTTTATAATAAGAGTATAATAGTTTTTGTAAAATTGTTTTAATTATAAAAAAATAAACTTTATAAAAAGTTAGAGTGTACTTAAAATAAAAAGTTAAAAAATTATAACTAATAATATTAGCTTTACTTTTAACTAGCTTAAATTAGTTCTTAAATTTTTTTTTTTAAAAATTAGCTTTTATTAATAAAGTTTAAATAATAAAAAAAAAATTTTTAAAGTTATTTAATTTACATACTATAACTTATAGTATTGTTTTTTTTAAAAATTTATTAGCTTTTTTTAACTTTAAATAAAATATCTTTTAGTTACTTTATTTTTTTTAAATAAATTTAAAACTTAACTTTTACTAGTTTATTTTATAATACTAGTTAATTAGCTTTAAATTCTTTTTTAAATTTTTAATTAACTTTTAAATATTATTTTTAAGTTTATATTTAGTTTATTTAACTAGATATTTTTACTAACATTTAAACTTTTAGTAATTTAGTATTTCTTTAAACTTTATACTTAATATAGTTTTTTTAAGTTTAATTTTTATTTTAAGTTTAGTATTTAGTAGTACTACCTTAAGTAGTAAAATATAATATATTAAGTAAATTCTTATATTTTTAAATAATTATAGTTTATAATTTATAAATTTACTTAATTTTTTTTACTTTAAATGGTTTTAGTTAAATATAATTTAGTTTTTATAATTATTTTTTTATTTTTAAATTTTTATAAAATAAATTTTTTATTTCTTTATTACTTACTAAAGTATTCTTTTTAAGTAATTATTTATATTTTTTTTAATATTATAATAATATAAGACGCTTGAGTAAATGTTACTATATATAATATTTTTTAAAATATAAGTATAATACTACTATTATATTAGTATAGTATTGTTATTATATAAATATAATATTATTAATACACTTATACTACACCCACACCTTAATAATATTTAAGGTTATAAAATAAAAGGCTTACTATCTATATTTTAGCTTAATAGAATTTAGCTTTAATTTATTTTACTAGTGTTTACTTACTACTATATTAACTTCCTATTATAATTCTAAATTCTCTTCTCTATTTCTAGGAATAGTGGCTTAGTATATACTATTTATTTAAATTTTAATTATACCTTCTTACTGTCTTCATAGCGTAGGTATAGTAATAGATTTTAGTTAATTTATTTTAATAAATAAGACTATAATAGTATCTAAAATAATATAATTTAAATAATTAACTTCTACTTCTTTTATTTGTAAAAGGATAGCTAATTTAAAAAGATAATATAATAAACTTACTCTATTAAAAGAAAAATAGCGTTTATGTTATAAGATAAAAAAGTAAACTTAATATCTTATAGGTAATAACATATAAATACTATCCTCTTATACTAAATTAATCTTATTAATTATCTTTTTAATAAAATAAAAATAATATACCTCTTTTAAAAAAGAGAACAATATTAAAAAACTATTATGTAAATATTATATTAGTAATAATTATACATTAATTTTCTAGCACGGTTTTAAGATAAAAAAAAATTCCAATATTTAAAGAAAAAGAAGTACAAGAGTATTAAAACTTTTAAACTTATTTAAAGATTATCTTTTATTTAGACTTATAAGTGTTTTAGTTAAAAGATTAAAAAATTATATTTATTTTATAATATTTAAAGACAACACACTGACAGCTATAGCTATAGTATAAGTAGAAAAATAAAAAAATAGTATATATATAAAGTTATATAATAGAGTTCCTCTAGGATTAGATTAAGAGCTCTATTAATTAAGAGTTATAAATAACTCTATAGTACTCTAAAGCTATTTAGAAAGAAAATAAATTTATAGCATATCTAGCTACTCTAGAGAATTAAATTAATCTATTTTATAAACAGAAATACTTTATTATGTATCTATATAGTAAGCTGTAACTAGAAATCCGTGTAACTCTTTTAAACTATTCTAAGTTTCTAAAAACTTAATAAAAACTTGTTAAACATATTATTACTTTAAAGGATAATTTATAAAAAACTATTATTAAGCTTCTAGCTTATACACGAATTATATCTTGAAATTAAATATAATAAATAAGTTAGACTGCTTTATATTTTATAGTTATTATTATATTACTTTATTTAGTTAATATTATCTATTATTTTAAAGAATGCTATTACTGCTATAGGCAGGACACTAGAAAGTAAACTATAAAAAAAAAATATAATAAAACTAAGAAGAATACTCTTACTATAGAGATTAATATTATTTAAATACTAGAAAACTAGTAACACCTAGGCCTACCTTTAGTTCTAAGTGTAAAAATCTAATTATTAGAGAGAAACTAATCTAAATAAAAAGAAAAATATAAACTAACTAATTTACTTAAATAGTAACTACTATACTTCTTAATAGTAGTATATAAATAAATATTGTTAATAAAAAGTTTACTTTAAAGTAAGGCTTTAGAGAGATTCTTAAATCTAAACTATTAATATTATATATACTAAATACTACATAGGAGTATAGCCAACACGCATATAAAATTCTAATTTAAATAAAAGATAATTAGAGACAAATTTAAAAAGTTCCTACTACTTTTTATAAAATAATTAATATAGCTTTATAGGTTCTTTTTAGGCTTCTTAAACTTTAAAAAGTATATATTATTATTAATTTCGAAATAAAGGCATAGTGCTAGAAAATTAATATATAAATAATTTAACTTAAAAAGCCTAAATAGTTTGTTAACTTCTTTAAGTATAAAAAGCATGTGTATGCCGTGCTTATTAAAGCTATAATTATTATAAAAAGTAAAGAGTCTATAACTCTTACTTTCTTTTTAGAGTTTTAAAGGTTTAAAGACCTAATTTCTATTAATACCACAGGAGTGCCACTTGAACACTATAAGAATAATTATATAATTAAATTTAAAAAAAATGCTATTATACTTTTTAGACTATTATATAACCTCTTTTTTAAAGAGCTTAAAGTTTTTCGTGACTATATAATAGAAATAAAGTAAAAGAGTTAAATATAAAATAGTACTAGCCTAATAAACGTGCTAATTCTTTTTATTTCTAAAAAAAATAATAGCTTATAGCTTTATGTTAATTATAGAGGCCTTAATAAAGTTACTAAAAAAAACTATTTTACCTTACTATTAATTAGTAAAATGCTGGATTGTTTAGTAGACTTAATTAAGTTTACTAAACTAGACCTTAAAAATACTTATTATTATATTAGAATTTAATATAATAATAAGTAGAAAACAGCATTCCGTACATGCTATAGCTATTTTAAGTATTTAGTAATACTATTTAAACTTATTAATGCTCTTACTATTTTTTAAATCTATATTAACTATACTCTATTAAAGTTAGTTAATATCTTTTATATAGTCTATCTTAATAATATTCTTATTTTTTTTTTAAGAAATAGAGAGAATTATTAGAATTATATTTAATAAATACTAAAATGCTTATAACAGTATAAACTTTTTATTAATCTCAAAAAATATGTGTTTACTGTTAATAAAGTTGAATTTCTAGAATTTATTATTTATCCTAATAGCGTGAAGATGGATTTTTAATAAATTAAAATAGTTATTAACTAAGCCACTTTAGTTTTCTTTTAAGATATATAAGTCTTTTTAGGGTTTGCTAATCTCTATAAGCGTTTTATTAAACGCTTTTTTATAATTACTTACTTTATTATAAATTTCTTAAAAGGCTTTTAAAATAGGAAGAAGATAGAACATCTTAAGTAAACTTTAGAAATAAAGGTAGTAAAACATAAATTCTATACTACATTCTTAATAGCTTCTTTTTTTTAATATTATAAGCCTAATTTTCTTTTATATTTAGAAATAAATACTTTTAACTAAAGCTACACTAAGATTTACTTCTAAAAGTTTAATAATAGTAATTAGTATTTTATTATCTTTTAGTTCTAAAAGCTATATACTATAGAACAGTATTATAAAACTTATAACCTTAAGCTAGGTATGATTATAAATGCTGTAAAATACTAATACTACTACATTAAAAACCTATCATCTTATCTTAAAATTCTTATAGATTATAATAATTTAAAAGGCTTTATAAATGTTAAGGCTTTTAATAGTAAATAAGCATACTAGGTAATACTACTTATCTTATATAATTTTAAGATTAAGTACTATCTAGAAAAGACTAATTCTACTAATAGACTATTATAAAGACTACTAGAGTTTAGTAAAGTAATATATAAAAGCTCTAACCTTATGTTACCTAGTTTATAAAAGAAATTATAACTAGAGAACTAGAGCTAGTTCTTACCTCTACTAGCTATAAAAAAAAAGTTAGAAAGTAGCAAGAAAATAGCTTAATAAAAAATAAGTACGTCTTATTCTATAGAAAATATCTTTTTTAATTAACTTCTTTATAAAGTTAACTTAACAGATAAATACTTTTATTCTATTAGAATTAAGCTTAATTTATAGAGAAAAGTGGTAATTCCCTACTATATTACTTAAATACAGGCTAAAAATGTTGCTACTCTTAAGAGTATATATAAATAATCTTCTAAATTAATTATTACTATAATCTAGAAGTTTTAGAAGATAGACTTTTAAGTAATTTAAAAGTATAATAAAAGTATTTAAATAGTGCCTTAATAGTAAGACAGATATATAAAGAGTATTTTATAAAAGTTTAATTAGTTTAGTTTATTATAAGGGATAACTATATGTTTCTAGAAATTCTACTTTAAGAGTAGAATTTCTTTAAATTTATTATAATAACCCCTAGCAGGGTATTTTAGGCGTAGTAAGACTCTTAAATTATTAATATATAAGTATTTCTAGCTTAAAATTAAAAAGAATATTAAAAAGTATATTAATATTTATAATATATATAAACGTATAAAAGTGTCTAGATATTATTTATATAAAGAGCTATAACTACTCCCTTAACTAGAGAAATCTTAGAAATAATTAATAATAGATTTTATTATAAGGTTACTACTAAGCTGTTGTAAAGCCTATATTTATAATATAATTCTAATAGTTATAAATTATTATACTAAAATAATAAGATATATTTTTATAATTAAAAACTTTACTACTATAAATTTAGTTAATATTTTTATATATGAAATTATTTAATTCTTTAGACTACTATAAGAAGTTGTTTTTAATAGATATAGTATTTTTACTAGCTATTTCTAAGCTAATTTTTATTACCTAGTAAAAATTTAGCACTATTTAAGCACTACCTTCTATTTTTAAACTAATAGTTAAATAAAATAACAAAATTAAACTCTGGAATAATATCTATATTTTTATATAAAAGAGAAATAAAGTAATTAAGCTAAGCTTTTTTCTCTTATAGAGTTTACATATAATAACTTTTATTAATTTATAATTAGAATAAGCTTATTTTTTACATACTATAGGTTTTACCTAAGTCTTAATTATAAGCTAAAACCTAATATTTAAGTACTTAAAGTAGTTAATAGAATTACATGTTTATATTATAATAAGGAATTAATAGTATAACACTAACAGAATACTACTAAATAATAGGCATGAAACTATAATAGAAAGTATAAACCTTATTTCTTTAAGATAAATAATTTAGTATTATTTTTTATTAAGAATTTAAGACTCTACTACTTAAGTAAAAAGCTCTCTCCTTTTTTTATAAAACTATATTAAATTATTAAATTTATTAGAACTTAAACATATTACCTGCTTTTACTTTCTAGTTTTTAAATATATTCTATTTCTAATATCTTTTTACTTAAACCTTATACTTCTTATCTAGAAAAAGAAGAGCTTATGTTAGGGCCTTTAAAACTAAAAAAAAAAAAAAAGGTTAATATATTATTAAAACACTACTAGCAAAGAAAAAAAAATAAGAATACTTTAAAATATTTTATTAAATAGAAAGGCTGGTCTATACAGTACAATAAGTAGGTATTAAAATAAGATATTAATTAAGATTTTATTTAAGACTTTAAAAGCAAGTAAGAAGTCACCTTATTAAAAAGGAAGTAAAAAATTAAAGTATAAAATATTAATTTCTATTAAAAGTAAATAAAAGAAATAGTACTTAACTATTACAGTAATGCTGTATATATAAAGTATTTTTATTATTTTACTACTATTATACTAGCTTCTCTCTTATAGCTTTAGACTTTTATTATAAGTAGTCTTTTATTTACTAGTAGCTTTAGATATTTTACTAGTAAAATTTTTTAGTACACTACTAGTACTCTACTTACATTTAGTTATTATTTTATAAATAATATAAGTACTAGACCTTAAACTATTATTATTATTATTATTATTATTATTATTATTATTATTATTATTATTATTATTATTATTATTATTATTCTTCTTCTTCTTTTTTTTCTTTTTTTTTTCTCTCTTTCTTCTTTTTTTTCTCTTTCTTCTTTTTTTTCTCTTTTTTCTTTTTTTTCTCTTTCTTCTTTTTTTTTCTCTTTCTTCTTTTTTTTCTCTTTCTTTACTTCCTTATTTATTGTATTTGTATTACTAAGTAGGAGAAGACTAGTCTAAATGCTATTAAAATAATATTAAAATATTACTTAAAAAAAGTCTAACTTAATACTATATAATATTAATAAGACTTTTAATAGAAAAAGTAATTCTCTTTATTACATTTAGCTATATTAACTAAATATTATTGTTTTTTAACTTCTTTTAAAATTCCTACTTAGCCTTTTAGTTAATTACTATTTTTATATACTTAATATATAAGTGATATACTGCTGCTAGAGTTTTACTAAGCTAGGTAAATAAATTCTTATTTTACTTATTAACCAGCCTCTTATACTAAGTAAGAAGATAGTTAATATCTAAGTAAAATTCAATAAAAACCTATTAACATTACTGTTAGTAAATATTTAGTAAAATAGTATTAAAATAAAAAAGAAATGTAATAATAACTCTACTTTATTATATAGCTTATATTATTTAATATAGTATTCACATTTTATTTATCCTCCTTAAAAATATATAGAAAAGCGGTTTAATTAATTCTTTTAAAGTATTAAAAATAGATTTTCTATTTAAGTTTAACAGCTAGGCTAGTATATTAGATAAGTAATAATAAAAATTAAATAAATTAATAACACTAAAATAGAATAATAGCGCTAGTATATACTAGGTTATTAATTATATTTTATATATTAGAAGTTATATTAACACTAGGCAAATGCTAACAAAACACTGATAAAAAAATTAAGTTTTAAAAAATATTATACTTAAGGTCTTAAAATTAGGGAATAAGTAAACTTTTATTATAAAATATATTCTCTTAATAATAATAATATTTACTATTACTATTCTACTTACCTTTACTATTAATAATATTATTTTATTTATTTGTACTATTTACTTTTTTTTTTTATATATAGAAATTACTTTTACACTAATAGCTAAGAACAGCTATCTAAAGAAAAAAAAAGTAATTATAATAATATAAAACGCCTAGGTAAATATTACTATATGTAATATTTTTTAAAATATAAGTATAATACTACTATTACTAGTATAGTGCTGTTATTATATAAGTGTAATATTATTAATACACTTATACTACACCCATACCTTAATAATATTTAAGATTATAAAATAAAAGGTTTACTACCTATATTCTAGCTTAACAGAATTTAGCTTTAATTTATTTTATTAGTATTTACTTACTACTATATTAATCTCCTATTACAAGTATATAAGCTAAAGTTCTTTAATTTTAACTTTTATTTATTTTAATATGTTTTCTAGTTTTTATAGTTTTTAATAAGCTATTAACTTATAACTATAATTAGTAAAAAATAGTAATTTTTCTATTATTAATAACTTTATAAAGTTGTATATAAACTTAGCTATTAATAGCAAGTTAACTTAGTTATTTTATAATATATTAATATATATTTATAGGTATTATTTTAGTGTTTTAATTTATTTAATTTATTTTTCTATTTATAATAAATTTTTTAAGTAGTTTATACTTAGCTATAAGTATTTCTATAATTTTATTTATTAACTTATTTACGTTTAACTTTTTATAAATTAGTTAAAAATATATGTACTTTATTATTTAGTTTACAATTACTAATATATTATTATATTAGTATTTTTAGTATATTAATAATAATAGTAGCTTTATAATAAAGTTTATTATAACTAATTTTTATAATTTGTTAACTAAAAAAATTAGTTATATTAGTTTATATTTCTTATAACTTAATATATTTAGCTAGAATTATGTAGACTTTTTTTATATACTAGAAATTTAAAAGCTTTTATTAATGTGTTCTATAGTTTTTTCTATTTTTTAGTATTCATATATTTCTACTAAGTATTAATTTTTAATTAACTTAGCTTATAAATTATTAAGTACATAAATTATTTTATTTTCGTGCTATTTCAAATATTTTTAGTTAAATTTTTAAATTTTTTTTTTCAGGTATTTTCTAAAATAACTGTTGTTTTAATATTTATATATATATATTCTAATAATTTATTTTCTTATACTTTAAGTCTTAAGTTATAAATTTCTAGTATATTTTTTTATATAATTAGCTTATTAACTAAGCACATTAGCTACTTTATTTTCTTTTTTTATTTAAAGTATTTTGTAATTAAAAGTTACAAAAAACTTTAATTTTTAAATTTATTATTAATTTAACTTTTTTATTATTGTAAAAACTATTAAATTTTTATAATTTAAAAATATAATAATTTAGTATTTTACTTTTTTTTAAGTAGACTTTTTATTATAAATATTATAGTTTAATTTAATAATTATTAGTTTATAAAATATAAAGTTTGCTAAATATAGTTTTCAATTTTTTTAATTTTATAATAAAATTATACTAATTACTTTATTTAATATATTTATATAAATTTTTATAAGTAACTTTAAATTAAATATTTTTAATATTCATAGTTTTATAAATTACTTTTAAAGTTTTTTAAATACCAAATTTTTTTATTATTTTTACTTAAAAAGTAGATTTTTTTAAGAGTTTTGTTAAAAATATTATAACTTTTAAGTACTTTTTTATAAATTATTAGTAGAATTTTATAAAACCAAAAAAAAAAAAGACTTTTTTTATATTTATTAAAGTAAATTAAAATAAGATTTTTTATACTTTATTAAAATTTACTATAAATTTGTTTTTAAATATAATGTATTTTAAGAATTTTACTTTTATTTAGTAACATACATATTTTTTAAGTTTTTTTAATACTTTTTTTATATACTTTATATACTGCTCTAGTATTTTATTAGTATATACTAGTATATTATTTAAATATATTATTATAAATACATTTATATATTTATATAGTATAACGTTTTTTATAAATAAGTGGGCTATGTGGGCTATATAAATAAGTAGGCCACTTTTACCAATAATTACATTTTTTTTAATAACTTTACGAAAACTTGATATTATTTAACAAAATTTTAAAATTACCTTTTTAGATATTAAATGCAACTAGTATTAAATTTGCATTCTAGTAGTCTTACGTAATTATAAGTTATTAAACTTAAAATTAGCTTTTTAAAAATTTGGTTTTTAGCTATTAATATTTTAATAACTATTAAAGAAGAAACTATAGAAGTTGAATTTAAACTATTTTATATATAAATTAAACTATATTATGCTTTTATAGTAACAGAATAAGTAGGTTTTTAAGAACTTTAGATAAGAAGAAATTTTAGCTTCTACTTTTTAATATCTTAAAAACTACTAATATTATAGCTTTAAAATTTTAATATATTATAAATTTAGGCTTTAATATTCCATATTTAAGTTTTTATAATTTATTATTAAGTAATATTATAAATATAAATAGCTAAAAAGTAATTTAAAGTAAAGTAAATACTAAGCTTAATAACTTATAATTACGTAAAACTATTATAATACAAATTTAATCGTTGTTATAGCTAATATTTAAAAAGCTAAATTTAAATTTTTATTAAATAATATTAAGTTTTCGTAAAGTTATTAAAGAAAAGGTAATTGTTGGTAAAAGTAGTCCACTTGCTTATATAGCCCACTTACTTATAAAAAACATTAGTATTTCTTAAGTATAATAAATTTAGTTTCTTATAAAAAAAAATTTTACTTATATAGTAGCTTGTTAGTATTATTTATAGTAGTTATTTTTAATTTTTATAGTTATTTTTTCTTTTTCTAATTAATTATTAGATTTTATTATACTAGCTAATTTTATTTTAAGATAAGGTTTTTACTATCTAAATTTATAATTTTAAAATAATAGTAATTTTTATAACCTACTACTTAAATAGTTATATTTTGTGTTTTAAAATTAATTAAATTTCTTTTAAATATTATTAGATTATTATTTATATAATGTACTTATATAAGTTTATTTAAAACTTTAGTTAGTGTTTAGTATTTCTATATTTACTTTTTTAATATTAGTATATTACTAGCTTTATAATTTATAAATACTACTATTTAATTATTGTTAATATATGCATTTATATATAGTTTATTTTCGTGTTTTTTTATTTAGTTATATATATATAAGTATTATATTTTTTTAACTTTTAGCTAGCTTTTTAATAACTTAGTTATAGTTTACTAGCTTATTTATTTTTTATTTATGTTTAACTTCTAAGTAGTAGTTATTTTTTAGAATTTTTTTTTTAAGTTTATAAATTAAGTATTTCTAAAGTTAATACCTATTTTTTCTAAGTATTTTATGTGTGTTTTTTACTTTTTTTCTGTAATTCTTATATTTTCATTTTAAGAAATATTCTTAATATATAAGTTTTGTGTATATTTTTATAGTTAATAATTTTTTTTAGTAGTGTTTAGTCTAGTATTATTAATATTCTAGTTAATATTTATTTTATATTAATTATTTGTGTTTTTATAAGTTTAAGTTTTATAGCTTAATTTTTTAAGTTTATATAAATTAGTTTTTATTAAAAGCTAAGTTTCTTTTTTTATACTAAGTATTTAAGTACTTTTTTTATTTTTAGTTTCTTAATATATATAGCTTATTTTGCCTATTTATAATTTATTTTTATATAGGTTTTTTTTTATATATATTTAGTATTTTTACTTTATTATTTTATTTGTGGTGTTATTATTCTATATCTATAAAATTAATAAAGTAAACTCTTCTTTTTTTTTTCTAGTTTTATTTTAGTTTAAAGTATTTTATAAAAGAATAGTATATAATATAATTTTTTTTCTTTTTTTGTTTCTTAATTTTTTTTTTTAAATTTTTAGTTTTTTTTTAAAAGAGTTTTTTATTTTATTTTACTATTTTATAAAACTATTATGTTTTTTATTAGTTTTTATATTATGTTATTAAATTAAATTAAATTATTTTATATTTTTACTATATTATTGTGTTATTTTACTAAATAGTATTTTACTTATTAATATAGTATTTTACATTCTTATCTAACGTGTATATAGTTTTTATATATTTAATATTATTTTTATTAAATTCTTTATGGAATTACTTTTTTTATTATTTAGTCTTTAGTTTATTTTACTTAAATTATAGTAACCTTAATTTCTTTAAATATTTTAATTTAAATATAAGTTTTCTTAATATTTAATTATTATTATTTGTAGTTTTTAATTAAATATTCTTACTTTCTATAACTTAAATATACCTTTTTTGTGTAGTATTTTATATTTTTTTATTTTTTATTAATAAATACTTTATTAATTTTTCTTTTATTATATACTTAATTATTATTTTTTGGTGCTTAGATTACTATTTAAGTATATTATTTCTTTTCTTATTTATACTAGTACTAGTAGTTATTAATAACTGCTACTTTTTTAATAATTTCTAAAAAAGTTATTAGTTATTAGTTTTTATAATTTTGTTTTTAATTTTATTTTTAAGCTTTTTATAGCATATTATAATTAATAGTTAATTATTTTATATAAGTTGTAATTAAAGTTACTTAAATTCTATAGTATATTTAGCTGTTTATTTTTTTTTACTTAAGTTACTAAAATTTTTATATAGTATTTACTTTTTTATTAATTTTTTTAAATACTATTATTATTTTTTATTTAAAAGCTTTATAATTTTTAAAAACTTTTTATATGTTATTACTATAATTTTTAAGTTTTACTAATTTAAAGTTAAGTTTTTTATTAGTTAAATAGTTTTTAGTAAGTAGTTTAAACTATTTTATAACTTATTTTATTATGTTTATACTAGCTACTAAAATTTAATTCTAATTAGTTATAAATAATACTTAATTAAATTAATACTAAAAATTTATTACTACTATAAATATTTTAAGTTCTTTTTAATAACTATTAAACTTTATAAAAAAGTATATTTTTGTTATAATTTTTTTTATAAATTTATTTACTTTAACTTATTATTATATAATAACTAAAGCTTGTTATAATTCTTTAATAGCTTAACTTTATTTCTATATAATTTATTAAGTAGTTTTGCTTTTAAATATACTTTTAGTAGTAAATAATAATTTAGCTATAAGCTTATTATTACTACTACTTAACTTACTACTTAAATAAAGTTCTTTTTTTTTATGTTAAGTTATTATAAACTATAACTAAGTAGTTTATTATTAGAATTTATTTAACTACTTTTTCTATTCTTTAAAAATAGTAGTTATAATATTATAAGTTACTAACTTACTAATGTAATTTATACTAATAACTTTTTATTTTAACTAAATATATAATAGTATTTAGTTTTTTTGTGTTTAAATTAAATAGCTTATTAAACTTAGTAAAAGTAAGTTTAATTATTAAAAGTAGAAAAAGTAATATAATAAGTTAAGTTTAATAAAATAGTATTAAACTATTTTACTTAAAAGTTAAATTCTAATTTTAAAGTAACTATAAAAAATTAAAAGTAACTATAAACTATTTAACACTTTATACTTATAGTAAATTCTTTATACATATATTATATATTAATTAAAAGTATGTTAAATATTACCAAAAAAAATAAGTTTAGTTTTAAACTTATTTTTATTATTAGTACTTGTTTTTTTATATTATATTATAGTAAGTTACTTAACCTTATTATTGCTATTATTTAAATGCTGTTTTTAATAGAACTTAAACTTACTATAAAGTACTTTTATTTATAAGTTTTTTTTTTTAGTTTACTTTTATCCTTTAGTATTACTTATATATTTCTTTATATTATTTTTTTTATAGTAATGCCTTTTTAGTTGTAGTTACTTTTTTATTATAGTTTATAATATTTTAAACTTTTTAGTTTTTTATACTATTTATTTTCTATATTTTATAGTACTTACTAATATTTATATATTTTATTTTTTAAAGTAATATTTTAAGCTATAAATCTAATAATAATTTTTAATACTTATTACTAAATGATAGTAAATATAAGTTTTTTTACTTACATTAGTTTTGCCTATTACTTTTATTTAAACTTTTAATTTAATTATATAAAAAATCTACTCTTTTGTTTTATAATTTTATAAAATTATTATAATATTTTTTATATTTATGTTGTGTTATTATATAGCTACTTTTTTAATATTTATTTTTATTTTAGTTATTAGTTTATTAAGTTTATTTTTAACTTTTTAGCATAATACTTTATACTTTTACTTTAAGTAAAAAGTAGTTTTATAAATTTAATAACTATTATAGCTAACATGAACTTATAAGTAATTATAAATAATTATAAGTAATAAAGTACTATATTAGAGCTACTTTAGTATAAAGAAAAAAATTATATAAAAAGAAAAGTTATTAGGATTTTATAAAGTAACTTTAAAGTACTAGTAAAAAGGTGTTATATAATATTATATAACTATAGTAAGTAATAGTATTATATATAAATATAGTATATAATAGGTTATTATATTACTTTTTTCTAAAAAGAATAAAATTATCCTTAATCTTATAAAAAAATAAGTAAAAAAGTAAAGTAAAATATGGACTTTTAGTCTTTCTATTACTTTCGTTTTTTTCTTACTTTTTTGCCTTTTTTAGCTACTAAATTATTTTTGTTCGTTAGTTCTAGTATTTTTTTTTATTATTAATAAGTTTTTAATTAAGCTTTTAGTTTTTTTTTATAATACTTTATAAACTTATAATAAAGCTAGAAAGTATTAATAAAATAATTAACTTATAGAATATAGTTTATAAGCTTATATAAAGCCTAATTTTAAATAATTACTTTAAGCTTTTTTTTTAGTACTACTTATAATTAATACTAGTGTTACTTATTACACTACGTTATTTAATATAAAAAAAATAATACCTATAATTAAAAGTATAGAAGTTAAACTAAAACTAATAATAGTTATTACTAAATTAATTTACTATTAAGTGCCTTTTTTTTTTTTAGTATAAGTGTATTAAACAACTTATTTTATTTATTAATATTTTCTTAGTTTATTAAGTTAATTACTAACTTAATAAATACTATACTAAGTATTATAATATTATATTTACTATTAATTTTAGTATTTTTAAATTAAACTATATATTAATTAGTTAAGTTTAGCATTATTTTTATTAATTTAATTTATTTTTAGCTAATAATTAGGTGATAACATTTAGTATTATAAAAAATAAACTATATAATAGTATAATACCCATTTATTATTAAATTAGCTAAAAAAAAAAACTAATTAATTATACTTATTGTGATGACGGGCTCGGTCTTCACGCGTCATAGCATAGATGCAGGTTGACGGGATAAGTTGGCTCTATTTCAGCTATACTAAGATGGGGAGAGAAGAGGTATAAAGGGGGCTCGCCTCTAAATAGGGCGGTGCATGGCCTGAGCGCAAGCTAGCCATGCTCTGAGCTCTGCGCTAGGTCGTGGCTGGCGTAGCCAGTCGCGATATTATGTGGCCTGCAGCGAGTAGAGCGAGCAGCACCGTCACATTACCCCTCCTCTAAGGGAGGCTCGTCCCCGAGTCTCTAGGTTACAGTCTCCTCCTTGCCGATTTCTGTACTACTCTTGTCTTTAAAGCTGCCTTGTCATCCTCCTCTGTCACTTCTAGATCCTCCTCTGCTTCGTACGCTTTCAACCAGGTGTCTAGTCGTGCCGGCGGTCCTGCCTTCTCTGGATAGGCCTCGTGATAGTCTCTTACCTTGTGTGGGGCGCCTATAAAGCCTCGGGCGTTGTACCAGGCAGGATCTGGGTCATGAGCTAGCCAGGATGCTTTGTACTGTAGTCGGCCATGGAATAGGCGGCTATCAAGGATTTCCTGCACTGGCCACTCGGGATGCCCGTTAACCTTGATAGGCGGTTCCTCAGGTTCAATTTGGCCAGGCAGTGGGCGAGTAGAAGCCTTCCGTAGGCGGTCTACGTGGAAGACGT
>ML994656.1:1051516-1149935 GCA_010093925.1 Zopfia rhizophila CBS 207.26 | reverse complement strand
CCGGTTACCTGCCGAGTCGCTCTCGAGGCCTGCTGCTGCAGGGCTTATACAGGCTATCGCTCAGGGTTTCAATTGCCTACTGCTATAGGGCTTTCTGGTAGGGATCGTATGGTTAACGAACTAACGACTCAGCGTAGTCGTGTAATTGATCCTCTAGGTGCGGTCGTTGACGAATCAAACGCTCAGGTTGATCGCGCGGCTTAACCTCGATATTGTGTCGCCGTCATCCAGCTGAGTTAGAGAGATCTTAGTGTAATGTGATAATGGGCTCGGTCTTCACGCGTCGTAGCATAGATGCAGGTTGATAGAATAAGTTGGCTCTATTTCAGCTACACTAAGATGGGGAGAGAAGAGGTACAAAGGGGGCTCGCCTCTAAATAGGGCGGTGCATGGCCTGAGCGTGAGCTAGCCATGCTCTGAGCTTTGCGCTAGGTCGTGGCTGGCGTAGCCAGTCGTGATATCATGTGGCCTGCAGCGAGCAGAGCGAGCAGCACCGTCACAAAAATTAGTTTTTTAACTCTTAACTTATTAGCACTTTCTATAGTTTATAAGTTCTTTAAAATAATAATTTTACTAAAATTATTATATAAGTCTTATAGCTGTTTTATTTTATTTTAAGTTTAATAAAAGTTACTTTCTAAATTACATAGTTTTTTATAAGTAGTTAGCTTATACCTGTAATTAGTATAGAATAGTAATATATTAGTTATAAATAATTTTATACTATTATAAGTAAACTATACTAAAGGTAATAACTTAATCTAATTCTCTTAAAAGTAATTAATATATATTCTTAAATATTATTTTAGAGTCTAATTAGGGTGCGTTATTTACCTATTTATTTAAAAATAAAAGCTTATTAAAAGCTTGTTTTTTAATTTTAACTTAGCTAATAAAGTTTTTTAAAAGTGTAATATAAATAATTTATCTTAATTAATAATAAACTTTTTAAGTAACTTACGTTTTAAAACTACTATTTTTAGAACTTTATATACTAGTTCCTTTACTAATAAATTTATAACTATTAAGTTAAAATATATATACTTAGTTAATCTATTTATAATAATAAGTACATGTTATATTTTTTATGTGTTTTTAGTTTCTTAAATAATAGTAATCCTATAATAAAATTTATTAAAACTAATTACTATAGTTATTTTAATACTTTTAATAGTTATAAAAGTTTATAAAGCTTATATTATACTAGTTTGTTCTTTTTATATTTTAAGTAAATTTTAATTACTTCTTTTACTTTTTATTTTAACCTTTTAACGTAGAAATTCCTAGAAATTCACTTTATAGTTTTTTTTCTTAGTATTTGTATGTAATAGCTTTGTAATTTTCTTTAATTAATTCTTTATATAGTTTTTTTAGCACATAAATAAGTCTATTTACATATGTAAGTTCTAATTCTAGGTTCTAAAAATTTTATTACTTAAAATTCTATATTCTTATTATTTAGTAATTCTTAACTCTAGTAATTATTACAATTTTTAAATAATTATAGTTTATAAATTTGTTTAATTCTACTATTAATACTATACTTAGTATTAGTTTGTATTGTTCTATATAGTTTAGTTATTAACTAAATACGTTTACTACTTTATTTTCTAATCCTTTTTAGTAGAATATTTTAAAGTTATAAATAGTTAGTATTTTTAACTAGTATATTTACCTTCTATTTAGCTTTTTTATAGTAGTAAAGCTTATTAAGTTTTTATAGTCTAAAAAGACTTCTACTTAATACTTAGCTTTTTTAAAGTAAATTTGCTATTTCTTAAATCCTATTATTACTACTAATAGCTTTTTATTATAAACATTATAATTTAACTTAACTCTTGTAAGTTTTTTTAATAAATAGTTTATAGAATAAAAATATTTATTACTATGTTGTTAACTATAGACTATTTTTATTACATAATTAAATACATCTATTTTTAGTATAATTAGTAATTTTAGGTTAAATATTTTTAATATTAGTGTTTAAGTAAATTTATTTTTAAGTTTCTTAAATACTTACTATTATTTTTACTTTTAACTAAATTTATTATCTTTTTTAGTTAACTCTATTAAAGGTGTCATAATTTTTAAATATTCTTTTATAAACTTTTTATAGAAATTTATAAATTCTAAAAAAAAAAAAAACCGTATTTTTTTTACTATTATTAATATTAGCTAATTACGTATTTTTATTAACTTTTTTAGATTTACTAATATTTCTTTTCTTAAAATAATAAATTTTAGAAACTTTATTTTTTTAATATGGAATTTACATTTTTCTAGTTAAATAAAAAAGTTATATTTTTAAAACTTTCTTAAAACTTTCTTTATGTATACTTTATGCTTCTTAAGTGTTTTATTTATATATACTAGTATATTATTTAAGTAGGCTATTATAAATACATCTAAGTATTTATAAAATATATAATTAATAACTACTTAAAAAGTTACTAGTACTTTTGTTAATTTAAATAGCATAATATAATACTTAAAAAATTTGTATTTTGTTTTAAATACTATTAACTATTCATATCTTTACTTAATTCAAATTCTGTAGTATTTCTTGTAAATATTAAATAGATTAAACTATTAAGCTTTTTAGAGTTTATTTATTAGCTCTTAAATTAATAGTAATAAGTATTAATTTTTTATTATAGCTTAATTTAATTATCTAAAATCTATACATAATTATAGTTTCCTATTTTTTTTAAGTATAAATAATATTAGTAAAGCTATTAAGCTCTTACTTAGTTATATATATTTCTTTTTAAGATTTTTTTAATATATTATTTTAATTCTTCCTACTGTACTCTTGATAAAAAATATATTAATTTTAGTTTAAGCTTTTTTTTATTCTTAACTAGTATTTTATAGTTTTAAGATTAATGCTTTAAAAGTATATACTCTTTATTTTTACTAAATAGGTATGCAAATTCCTAGTATTTCTAAGGTATTTAGGCTTTAATAGTGTTTAAGACTTATTTCTAGATTTATACTACTCTAATATTTTATAGTTATTTCTTTTGTAATTATTGTATAGTTTTATATAAAATTCTTTTTATTTTAAAGTGTTTTTTTATTACGTTTAGTTTTTATATTTATACTACTTTCCTTACTAAATTATGCTATTAAATAGTTTTTTATTATTAATTTATTATTAAATTATGTAATAAGAGCTAATTCTATTCTAGAATTATATCTAGCTTTTTTATATCTAGAATATTAATATAGTAAATATTTTTATAGCTTATTACTTTTAGCTTTATTACTATAGTCTTTAGATTAATTAGACTTTTTTTTAAAAGTTACTATGCTATTATTTACTTACTTTACTTTTACTAAATACGCTTTTTTTTTTTAGTATAATACATTATTTCATTTAATTTATTAATTTAAAATAAATATTTTATTTACTTTACTATTTATTAGTACTTTTAGAGATTTTCCGTTTACTTTTATATTTCTAAAGGCTTCCCAGCCGTCTAACTAAGCCTTTTCGGCGCGCAGGTAAGTCATGCCTGTGGATGTTTCAGCTGTTCCTTGCTTGCAAGAATGGGGATAATGATCTGACCATTGATGACACTGGTATCCCATAGAGCCTTGTCGGCGGTGTAATCAATGTGCGGCCACCAAGATGCTGCTGAAAAATGCTAGTATAATTCCAGTGAAGCCCGGAGTCCCCTCAAGAAGAAGACGACCCACGGATTTTGTACATCCATTTTATTGAACACAGCCTCTCCTACCTCGATGAGGGTGACTTGGATGGATAGGTCCTCAGAGAGTCGGTTTGCCATGGCGAGTCCATTTGTTCCTTCACCAACAATGACATAGTCGTATTGGGTTTGGGCTGACACTGAGCGGAGCAGTGCAAGTAAGACGAAGTTCTAAGATTGCTGCACTCTCTCGCACATTTTTATAGTTGTAGCGCTCTTTAGCTTAGCAACAAAAGACCCGAATCACTCGTTAAATTCCCTGGCTCCCACCCGAAACAATAATTTAGACCCGAGTGCCCGCGGATATAATAGCATCACTTCGGTCAGAGCCCTGGATATTGAACAAGGCAAATTTGCTTTTTTGGCCGCCTCGGACAATTGACTTTTCTCTTGCCGTATATTCGCTTTCCAATAAGAAAGGCCCCACTCCTGCGTCAAAAGCCGGCCGTCTCCCAGTCAAAGATGCTGACAATTCGAAACGTATTCGGGTCTATAAGAATGTTCTGGCGGTCCAAGTCGGTATGACAAAAGACGTATTCATTCGTATCCTTGACCATAGATGGCCAGACCCATCTCTCTGTCCAGTCTCAGAGGCGATGCGGAGGATCACCGGCAGCTCCGAGTTCTGACTACCCATAAAATTGGGACATGAACCCAGGAGTTGAGGTAGGATAGTAGACTCAAGCTGGGCGGTAACTTCCCTGATCGCAGTTGGGAGGAGAGACTAGTCTATGTGTTGCAGCTCGACACCATTTTCCACAAGAGCAGTTTTCAGATGTACCAGTCCATTTTTCATGCACAGATCGAGGAGTTTCGGCACGGGGATTATTGTATGCTTGGTGATGAATTAAAGCAAAGCAGCTTCTTTGCGTAGGCGATTAGCGATGCAAGGATTAGTGACCGGGTTACCATACATATCCAGGCCGAGCTCACCTCGGTGAGCTGCCTCTTGATGAATACCTTCGTCGTGTAGTAGTAGGAGATATCTGGGCTGATAAGCGTTGCGATCTCTGCGCCGTCCTCCGGCTTTGTCTCAGGAAACTTGTCCGGTAAAGGGAACTTCGGTTGAAAATTATCGGCCCGTTGTTTGATCCCTTGTAACTTCTAACCTAGTTGTCCGCAAGACTTGATCGAGAATAGGAAAACGGATGTGGAGAACAAGCTTGGATCAACTGAAGTGCTCCGAGTTGGCTTCGAAAATCCTGCTGCCAGAGTTTAAAGTTTCCAGCGGAGAATTCCGCTAGCCCGGCGCCATAGGCTTGAATCGAAAAATATTTGCGTGGACGAATCTGCGCCTCATCCCCTACCGGCAACCGTGGGGTGGGAAGGGCATTTGGGCTAAAGGATGTCAGGAAGGCATTTGGCTCAACGCTATCTGACTCGTGCGCAATCCCATCGAGTATATAGTACAGTAATTATAGACCGTGACAGAAGGCTCGAAAGAATTTGTAGAGCTACAGCTTTGGCAGGCGATAAATCAGTGATGCAGGATAATTCAAGGATTGGCATGCCCCATCTGGCAGAATCCGACCCCCTACTGTAACCGACGGTAATGACTGGCCAATCAACCACAATGTTATCCGCACCCGCCTTTGCCGCCTACGCAGCTTGAAGAAACTCACCATCGAATGGGATACCTACACACCCTTAAACCCCGCGCTGAGAATAGATGATTACTACGTGATAAGAAGACCCGACTTCCGGGACTACGACGCTGCTCAGCTGCGCCTCGACCTGGATGGTGACCTCCAAAGGCATCAAGTCGATGCCGGTTAGGGATTTTTGGGAGCTGAGCCACCGCAATCGAATGCTAGCCCAGGCGGAGAAACATGCGGAGGTAATGCCGAACATCGAGTGTCTATATTTTGGTCAGATTCCCATGAGTTTCAAGAAGACGCAATCTGGGACGACACGGGGCAGTCCCGTTGCGGCCCAAGATGGATGATTGTAGTACGATGTTGAAGGAAAAAATTTTTTGTCTGTAATCGTTCTGATTATTTGATACGTCGCTCTATTTGGATCGACTTCCAACCCACCGGTCAAACACTGACCAGACTTTGGACTAATTTCCGGCAGTGATTAGGACTCTTTTTCCCGTCTCAAAATACAAGACCCACCTATCTCCAAGTATGCCAGCGATTCCACCAAGAATTAGGCCTACCCTTATCAATCTTTTCTGATCCCCAGTCAGCAAGCATTGAAGATGCTTAACGTTACGCAACCAAGCCGGCAACGACTCACTAACCTCAAAAGAATTACTCGACTTCTGTAGGCCCAATTTCCATGCTTTCATTATTATCGTATATATCACCCACTCTCTCGAGTACTTCTGCCGTTTCAGCATGCTCTTCCGTCAGTCACTCATCCTTTTCGCGCTTCTATTCCTCGTTGCGTCTGCTGTGGAGCACCCCAGAACAGGAGTACTCTATGGGGCGGGTACTCTAAGTTTTGGGTCCACCATGTTTTAGTGGATAACTAAAAGGGGGTGTACAACGAAAACGAAGGAGAACGTACACCCAGAGGAGTGTGCCATTAGGTGTTCGTAATCTGCAGTAGAAATGCTGTTCAAGTGAGGGTCATTAGATTAGGAGTACCAATTTTAGTGTCTTA
Organism: Zopfia rhizophila CBS 207.26; assembly: GCA_010093925.1. Taxonomy (NCBI): domain Eukaryota; kingdom Fungi; phylum Ascomycota; class Dothideomycetes; family Zopfiaceae; genus Zopfia; species Zopfia rhizophila. The sequence continues at coordinate 1,143,612 of ML994656.1, read as the reverse complement.
GTATAAGCTTCAGGATGCTAATTCGTACGCTTACGACCTTGAAAACAATTTTAGAAAAGCCGAGTTTTCCGAAACTCACCCAAAATTCATTCTCTAAGCTACCCACGACGGCCGTCAACCTACAGAATGTTAGGACAAATGTTATATGTCGGTTTCCCTACATCCACCTTACTAGACGATGTGGGTCATACCTTCGTCACGATGAAACGACATATAACTTAATAATGCGCCCAAATACCCCTACTACCTACCTCCCCTACATGCCCATCCGGATCCGCAAAGTACACGCTCTTCCCACCCCTTTCCCACTGCACCAGTCCCAAGATCTTGACATTCAAATCCCGAAGATGCGTCTCCCACACATCGATATGACTCGGATCGGAGACCGCGAAGCAGAAATGCTGCTTCAAGCTTGGCTTCGCAGTATCGGCAGCAAAATCATCACCAGACTTGTCCAAGAGGCGGGATAGGAGCGGTTCCGTGGGTCCATGGCCGGGAATCGTGCCGGATTCGAATACGAAGTCTTCGGCTGTTAAGCCGAGTTGGAAAAGGAGGAGAGTCGTTTGGCCAAGTGCAAATCCTGCAATACGAGGCTGGTGGTCTTGTTAATGTGCATGCTGCCAATAGCTTGCCCAGACCCGCAATATCTAGCCGCGTCTTTTCTCAGTCTTCATCTCCACAGCCGCTAGCTTCAGCTAGTGAAGACCAGTTGCTACTGGCTTTCATACCAGAAACTGCTGAAGCAGGACTGGGGAGGGTTCAAGAAGAATAAGTACAAGCTCACCGTCACCTGAAATGGTTCCCTTCCAAATACACTCTTATAGAATTTGGCTGACTCGCTTACGTCACGAACGTAGAGGCATGTCTCTAGGACATGAGATATCGGGGGTAATTGGGATTGAGACATTTCTTCCGTAGATGGAGATGATGCAGGTAGTGGTCCAACTCACCAGCGGTTGATCTCGGCGAATTGAGGAGATACGGTTGGGAGATTAGGGTTCACGAGTTTTTAGTGGATGAGATCTCTAGTTTGAGATAGCAGGGTATTGTCGTCATCAAAGAGCGGAGGTGCGGATTCACGTGACTTATTACGAGGTGTATTACAAAGAGCGTGGGTCCAGAGCTGCCTAGGTCACCCATGGTTAACGAAGTAGTGCCGTTACCGGACAGCGCAGGATATGAGAAGACTTTACACGTCTGGAACAGATGGATACTCTCCTGGAGTGGATCGAAGGACGGTTTGCGGAAATAGCTGCGGAATATGCATCATCTAGTTGGGGGAGTCAACACAACCGCGATCTGCTCGACGGATAGAAGCACACAAGCACATCGTCTAGCGACATTACCTGTACTCTGCATGCAGCACTGCAAGAATGAGCAGTACCACAATACTAATGCTTTAGCGTCTTTGACCTGCTATAAAATCTTTGTGCTCGCTGTCTTTTCGCCGGAGAGAGCTGTATCTTACCCCGCTTTGCCTCACCTGACCTTGTCTTCTCGTGTCTGTTTATTGACACAGTTGTATGCTAGCAGAGGTGGCGCCAGCGCACCACGAGGTTCCCTTAAATGTCTCGTTCCTGGCCGGCTTTTAAATATGTGTTATAATTTGAATCTGCATGGGAGATTCCTTCGTGTCTTCAAGTTACGGGCCGATCTCAACGCGCAAGGTGGGTTGTCCGGGGAGGATAAGAGCGTTTTGATGGATATTTGCCAGTCCACTCCTCGTAAAGTGGTCCAGGGGCCTGTACCACCGATTGCCGCAGTCTTCTTTCAGTATCCGACTGTCGAAGAAGAAGAGCAAGTCCGTCAACAGTTCCAAGAGCGCACGCGGAGTCGCAACACTCAAATCATGGATGCGAGTACAACAAGAGAAACGGGAAAGGAATCTTAAGGGAAGACAATCTCAGGAGGCATTTGGTGTATACTGGCATGCGCCACCGCCAACAGTGCCGGATGAGAGCCAAGCGCGGCTTCCTAGACAACAGGGATCGGGCTTCGTTCAAAAAGTTGTCCCCGAATATTTCAACGTTAAAGTCGGTCAAGCGAAAGTTTCTATTCGCACGGTAGACCATTGGATCAATGCATCTCATGTTTTGAGAGAGGCTGACTGCAATGATGCGTTAATACGCAGACTCCGATAAGACAAATCATTCCCATTTAATGCTCTTTTTGATAATACGAATCGAGGCTGCCTAGGATCCTACGTAGAAGCCTCAACGGCACTCTAGCTCTGCGAGCTATACGGTTTGAAAGATCTCAAAAAATGCCTGGAAGCAACCTTAAGATGGAAAGGATACTAGTAAGTGAGTAGGCCGGTTGTTATTTCGGACCCGGAACTTGTCGTCCCCACTGGTTCTCCGCAAACTAAACTGAAATTGGAGGCCCTTGGCATTGAACTAGAATGCTTTATGGTTTAAGATCGCAATGTACGCTATTGCGAGAGTGCAGATAATCAAGAGCATCAAGTCCTTGGCAAAGGATGTTAAATACAAGATACGGTGTGTGGGCTTGACGAACTCATGTGTTCCATACTACCGATAGCGGTGAGTTACGAGTAGTCCAGGAGGTTGCGGATGAGGTACGCTCTATTCTAAAATAATGTCCTCTCATCCTTGGTATCTGACATTCTTCCCAGGCGTTCCGTGACGATCAAGGAGTCCCTACCGATCACCTAGGCCTGCAGCTCCACCTCAGCGATTTTGCCTACGAAGACCTGGCACAGGATGAGATTGGAGACCACGGTCGAGAATTGGTCGCTTCTGCTCAACAACTCTGCCAATACCTTACTGCAGCAGAGACGAAGGTACAACAGGTGGGATCACTTGGCAAGCATTCAATGGCTCTTAGAGTTAAGAAGAGGAGGAGGTCGGAAACACCTCCAGAACAGATCATTTCAGGTGATGAAGCGAGATATGTTGAACAAGAGAAGAGAGCAGCGAAGCGTATAGCGGATGATGACCGGGATTAGAAGTATGCATCAATGAGAAGCACTTCGTCAGACTAAGGACTCAAGTTTCCACTCACAGTTCGTAACTGTCGTGGGCTTGGTGAGATTTTACCTAGTGTAATTAGACTAATTCCAGGCATTGTACTTACTTCATGCATAGTATCCAGGATTGTATCCATTCCGAGAGTGCAACTGAGATAAGGCACCCAATATCGCCCAGGAAGAGTCGTGTCGGTTGAGTAAGCAGCCGTCTGTGTGGTTGGTTGTATACTCGAAGTGGTAACCGGAAACAGTGTCTACATCATGCGACAAAGAGCGTGGCTGGAATGACGAGCGTAAATCGCGAACTTCGATTCAATTATAGAAATATGCAAAAATTAGACGTAAAAATACCTACAGTCCACTTTTTCGCCCTCTCTTTCCTTCTTTTACCCCCCCCTTCCAAGCCTCCGTCACCAGCCCCTTCCCAGCCTTGCACTCGATATTGAGAAAATAACGAGCATTACTGCAACTGGGCGCATTTATTCTCAGAAGGGTCCACCAAAACACCCCATATGAATCGAAGCCACCTGGTCCATCAAACGCTTGATAGCCGTAAATTTCCTTTCCACCGACATCCTCCGCCAGCTGCAGCTTTACTACGGCATCGTGCTCACCAGCCGCAGCCACCATAGTGGCGCCCAACCATATTCAGCGTCCTTGGAGTCCGGCTCGGAGCTTGATCCAATGACCCAGATGGAAACACAACCGGGGCCAGGAGTTTGCTCCTGGCTATGAATAATCTCGCGGACGCTAGGGAGCAGGACAAAGGAGGGAATTCTGTCGATGCATTGTATGGTGCGGTGATGTATTCCGAGGTCAGGCAAGCTGAAGTCAAAACAAGGTTTCAATCCATGGATCGCAGCTCGGACGCATGTGGGCCAGATCGACGATCTTTCAGGGGGCGGATTCTTCAGCTCGTCGGTCTGCTCATTAACGGGAAGGTAGACGAAAATGGCCATTTCTTACTATAGCTTATATCATGAAAGTTGTGTTCAATCTACTTAAAAAGTCGTTTCTGGAGACGTTAGCGACTGTTTATCTTTCCTCTTCGCGAATCCGTCTCTCAGGCATTAAGTTGCCGAGACCTTTCTTCCCTCTGGGAGGCTTTCGATTTGCCTACAGAATTCTTTTCGGCTCTGAACGGAGGCGCTGTTTTCAGCAGCGATTACCTCGAGCTGACCAGGCATCAAATTACCAACAAGTGTAGGAGAGAACAACTTGAGCGCCGTTTCAGGCCCGGATACAAGATGATAGTCCGTGGCTTGCATGCAGACGTTGTCCACAAACCGTTTCCGAACCACTGTATAGTTGGCCTTAAAGATATCATGAATATCCTGCACGATATATTTCAGGTTACTTATTCCTGCAACATGCTCGAGGTGGTCCACTTTTATCACGTTAGTTGGAGTTGGAGTGAATCCTGAGATCGGTGTCATGACTTGTGCCACCTCATCGGCCGCTTCTTTCAGTCTCGCCGCACGAGCTGTCTCCAAATTCTCGCCCAAGTAGTGGTTTGAGCACATTTTCTCACAAACAACCAAGAGCTAGTACACTTTTGGGATATCTTGGGAGGCTGGGGGGGCGGACTGTGTTGTTGCTGTGCGACTGAGGGAGATGATTGTGGGCAAGCAGCGAAAAGGTCAACCTTCCCACTATCGCAGTTATGAAGGATTATATAGGCGTTGCTCGGTTACACACACCCCCAGTTCGAACATACAAAGAGAGTACTTGTTACCGTAAATCGAGCTTGTTGAGCGGCTGAGAGACTGAACAAGATTGCATTAAGGACCTGAGAATCTAGAGGGCAAGAAGAGTCTATATACAGCAAAGAAATGCCAAGCCGGCTAATAGTATGTCCGACCAGGAGGTCGCTCTCACGGGAACAGTACTGTTTCTCTATCGTGCGCCTCCGCATGAGGGCCAGTTGATATTGATGTTGAATTGAGATAAAGACTCAAAATCGTGCGGGTCTCGTTTGATTCGTACTCAGGATCTTGCTAAAAGACCGTTTAAAATGCGAGGAAAGGGAGCAGCTAGCGTGAGCCCAAGACAGCGGCGGTGTGGGGTGAGACCCACTACTCGAAAACGTCGAAGGGCTCATAACTGTAAGCGAGCAACCTTCAGATGTACACATAATTTGGAGAGAACTCGATGAATTGAAAACCAAGGAGGGTTATCCTACATAAATAAGGAGTGAGAGGAGCTAGGAGAGAATTTGTAAAGATAATTCATAATAGTTTGTAAGCAATTAGGAGATCGGAAACAGTGAGTGGTGGCGTAGTTGACAGCACTGCTCGGTCTCACACACCCCCAGCTTGGACGTATAAAGGGAAAGCTGAGATAGGCATAAAATGAAGCCAAATTGAAGCTGCGCTATCCTCGATTAGGAAGGAGGCCTAGAGTAACGAGAACCTCAACCAAATCGTGCCTTCCAAAGTGAAATTGAAAGAGTGCGATATTAGGTCATCTCCGGGTGTTTCCCGTGGGCCTCGATAGGTTGACAACCCTCTTAGCTCTCATCTCAGCCCTCTGCCTCATCTCCGCCCCGGACTTCGTTTTCTTTTCCACACCAAAATCGTATTTGACGCACCATGGGCTGCACGTGCCCGAGCAAGTTGTGTACGCCATGACGTTTGGTTTGAAAAAGATCTAGAGCAAGTTATACGTGATCTGACCGCATCGTAAGAGTCAGAGTTGCTAACAATCAATTCAATCAATTATCGCGGCGCCAATTGAATTGATTGATCAAAAATGGGGTCGTCAATTGGATTGATTGATTGATTCGAAAAAATAGGCCCAATTGAATTGGAAATTGATTGATTGATTGATTAGATCTATTGCGGAGTACATCTTAGAGGTTACCCGATTAGGAAATTTGCCTATTCGTCCGAATCCCATTCGCAGAGCTTGTATACTTGCTCGATAGTCTCTAGAGAGAGTTCTGGGGCGTTATAGAGCTCCGTTGGGCGCTTGAATCCTGCCTCCAGCCAACATCTCACACACTAGATGGCCGATAGTAATTGTGGAGAGAGCTTTACCCGACAAGGCTCTAGAAGGTCGCCAATCTCAGAGAACTGCCTCTCGCATTCACAGCTCAAGGCAGGGATCGATAGGACGTCTAGAGCGAGCTAGAAGAGCTTTAGATACTTATGGCAATAGGCAATCCAGTAGGAGATAGGACTAATAGAAAATGGGTAGTCCTAAGATAGATTTGGCTTCTCCTTCTTCCAGCGCGTAAATTCATTGCTCTGCTTCTTACTAGGGTCAAGAAAAGTAGGATTAGCGTACTAATCAATCTGCTCTTAGAGATTTAAAGTAATATTAGCCTTCTTCTAGATTAGTATTAATGGCTTATTTAGCTTGTTTTTATACTTACTCTAGAGCTCCTGAAACTGAGTATCTGAACTCTTAATTTACTTTAAGTACTTCCTCTAGGAGTTATCGCAGTAGAACTTATAATATAGGTAAAAAATAGTTACAGCGTAGTACACAGGCAAATTATTAAGTTTCTTATAGTATTTCTAAAGCTTATTCTATTCTACTTAAATATTAATTACTAGGTGATCTTCTAGGGCATCTGCCTTATTAAAATTAATAAAGCCATACTACTTAGATAGATTCTTATAGGCCTTTAGGATTACTTTAAAAGTTGAGATAACCTTACAGATTATACTAAACTAGCTAGAAGCTTCTCTGCCTTTAAGCCTTAAAGTAGCCTCTTTAAGAGACTTAAGTACTTAAATATACTAGGTAATAACCACCCAGTTCTAAGAGATAAGGCTGTTAGATTTTATTTAGTAAGGTATATTATAAAGCTTTAATCCTCTCACTTACTAATAGACCTTATTAGTTTAAGTTCTTTTAATATAATACTATATATAGGCGTTAAGAGTCTCTAGTATTTTAATAACTCTCTTAAAGACAGCGTAAAAAAAGTTCTATCTAGTAATAACTAGCTTAATAACTTTCTTTAGTATAAAGGCCTGCTAGCTGTTAGGTAGAACTACTTTAGTTTTTTAAAAACTCTAAATAAGATTATACTATAGAAGCGTATAGATATAATTAAAAACATTAATAAGTATTTTAAAAGGCTTTTATTTCTGCTATTTTTATAGAAATTATTTCTCTACCTTTTTCTACACCTACTTATTATTAAAAGAGTCTTTATTAACTTTAAAGATAATTATTTAGTTAATAAGATTAATAATATAGGGACTATAGTAGAGGTGTTAGCGCTTAAAATTAAAACTATACTTATTAATAATTAATTTAATTACTATATTATTTAGGCTAGTGTTATTAAGTATAAAGTAACTAAGCTTAATAAAAAAAATACTAAACTTTTTAAAAATTTAGTATACTACCTTAGCAATCCTCTCTTCACTATGTAAGCTAAAAAATTAAGATAGTATAATAAATAAATTCTTAATCTAGCTATTTATATTAATATAGTAAGTTATTATACTATAAAAAGCTTTCTTACCACTCTTAGCTATCCATTCATTAAAAGAGATATAAATTTTTATAAGAGACTAATCTAGTTCTTTATATACTTTTAGAAAGAGATAGTTAAATAGCTATAGAATATACTAAGTAATGCTCTAATAATTCTTCTAGAAGATATTAAAAGTCTTAGAATTAACTACTTCTATTAAGACTCTAAAAGCTAGAGTCTTAAGCTTATATAAAGAGTAATTATTTTTAAGTAGCTAGCTTATAGTAGTTAGCCTAAAGCTTTATATATTAAAGTTACTAAAAGTATTATTTATATCTTATAGGATTTTAATTCTACTTATAATAAAACCTACTAGTATTTTCTAGCTAGCTTTAAGGCAAGTTTTTAGTATCCTAAATAGAGTATAATTATGGCCACGTTAATTACCCTATAGGTAAGCTATAGTAGTTAAAGTAGAATAAATAATATTATATTTACTTTATCTACTAGCATTAATTACCTTACGTTAATAGCAGTACTTATATATAAAGTAGATACAATTCAGGTTACTATATAAATATACCTAATACCTATATTAATAAATCCAGCTCTTTTTATATCTCTAGGTGTATAGAGGCTTTATAAACTCTAGCAGACGCGTCTAATCTATCCTATTAAAGTTATCCTCAAATCTCTCATCAAAATCGTCGTCAGATTGCTCATATGGTACGGCGTTTGAGGGTGGGGCGGCATTAACAGATTCTAAAGACACATTTAGTTCCTGCTAGCTCACGACATCGCGTAGCTCCTATTCAAAGGTCTGTAACTCAGATATATAAACTAAGCTTTTACGCTTCCGTTTGGAGGATTTGGTAGGCTTCTTAGACTGTGCAAACATTTGTTTAGGTCGTGTTTAGGTACACGAGTGTTGGTGTTTTGAGCAGTTAAGGAAAATTCAGGTGTAAGAAGCTCCTAATCCGATTCCACTATACCTAATTAGGAAGGCCCCCTCAGGGGCAACCTCTCTGCAACACTAAAAAATTGCCTGTATAAGGCATCTACACCTACTTTTGCAGCCTCATGTAACTAATCAATTAATCAATCAATCAATCAATTTACAGCTCTCTAATTGAATTGATTGGAAAAAATCCAGGTCGGTAATTGGATTGATTGATTGGATCGAATCAATCAATTGCCAATCAATTGATCAATTATAATTGATTGTTAGCAAGTCTGGTAAGAGTAATCCTAGATGCTGTGTCGTGGCCCCATATATTGTCTGGACGGACTCCAATAGCAGATCTAAGCGCTTCTTAGACGTGAGGTCGACAGGGTTGACGTCGTTCCAGCTTTGGTACAATTTGAGTTCAGGGAGGTTATATAACAGATTTCGTTCAACCCGAAACTAGTCTAGTGCTTGATTTTATAGGGAATATAGTGGCTTACAGAAAGTTTATCTTCCTCCAGATTTATCGCGTCGATGTCCTCCAACACCATTCTCAATACGTCTCGCAGCTGCTCTAACTATATATCAATATGGTATGCCGTCCCTTTTGTGTCCCTGCCTAGTATCCTTGTCAGAAAACGCCTTCTATTAAAGATATCTTACAAACCTATCCGCCCACGAACAACGAAAAAGGAATTGTCAAATTTTCCCACCTCTGTTCCGAGCGATTTCATGATGGTGTACCGATGCGCCTTCTTGTCCCAACCAGGATTTGTCAGCAGACAGAACTTTACACACTGTTGGAAGCATACATTCATCAACTACCTTGAATGACGGCGCAAGTTGCAGAGGATTTGTGGCATGGGGTTCAGCAGCTTTGTGGTCAGGAAGAGTAATTTTGCATGGCTCCATGATCTTTGATTCGGCTGATATCGTTGCTTTGTGCAGCTTATCAATTTCAGATATATTTAGGCTGGCCCAGTATTTGGAGGAATAAGAGGGCCCGTGGAGATAGCTTTATATGCATAGTCAAAGAATTATATACATGTAAGAGCAATGAGCTTTCGATTATGAATTGCAGTCTCTGGTGTTTCATATTGCAAAATTAGGTTGGGCCAACAGTCACCGATGCTCCGTCTGCTCCCATCGTAGCCTTCGATCCACCACGCGCGTTGGTCGCTCCAGTCGGCGATACCACTTTGTAGTTTCCTTCAACCCATACAATTACACTCTCCGCTTTCAGCCCCGGAAGCTGAGAAATAGTCAAAACGGCCTGCCTGCTGCCAGCATCCCAATCCACCCGCGATATATAGCCAGCATCAATCTCAACGAATAGGTTTCCTCGACCAATATATACCCTTCTCTTAACAGCATCCTTAGGCACAAAGCTCACACTGCTCCCTTGACCACCGGAAACAATATCAGCACCAAACGCCAACGTTCCTCCCAACTCTTTATCCTCAGTCAGGTAGGCTCCATTACCCAACATCATACCAACAAATCCGGGTCCATAATCGCCAGAGTACGCATCCCATTTCAAAGTATCAGGCCAAGAATGAAAACTCGCACTCCCAAACCCTTCCTGATCGATATTCGTCAACGGCGCCGTCGAACCTCCATGGCCGAGCCGAAGCATATATGTCGATTTCGACGAACTAGATCGGAATTCGGACAACAAAGGCAAGGAGTTCAACGCGGAGCCGTAATGATGAATTTGTCGTTCGATTCTCCTTAACTTACCACCGTATATATTATCCCAGTACCTTCGCGCATTCCCATTCCAACCCCAATGCGGTACTGTGGGCATCAATCCGAAGATCGTACCAATCGTCTTGCTCTGTGTGCGTGTTAAATTGAAGTATTTTGTCCAATAGTATACGCCTTCTTGGCCGGTGGAATCCCAGGCCATTTCAGAGCCGAAGGGTACGGCTTGGGAGTCCCAGAGTTTGGCTCTTTGCGACATGTCAGACTCAAGGCGCGCGGCTTCGGTTTGAAGGTTTTCGCGGTAGAGGTCTTTGAGGAGTTCTCCTAGAACGGTCTCTTCCATCAGGCCAACGAGTGCGTAACCAGTGATCGGATTTCCACGACTGTCTCGTTGAAATAGACGAGCGGCTGTTTTGGAAGCCTGAGTTAGGTACCAGTCCCAGGTGTGTGTTGTGAGAAGTGATGGATATGATCGGCCGACTCTGTATATCGACCAATATGCCGCTATGAGATGAATATAGTCGTATGCGCGGCTTGTGTCATAGGCAGAGGCTTTGTTCCAGGAGGTCCAAGATGTCCAGTCGATCCTTGAGTCATACCTATACCCAGGTACAGCTGAGGGCTGGTAGTAAAAGACGCTTTTGCGAACAGAATAGTCGGCGTTTTGGATATCTCCAAACATCGTGTTATTAATAAAGGACTCGAGCAGATTGACCTGTTTGGCATTTGGACGAGCAAATTGCTTCATTGTCGCCACCAAGAAGGAACCAGCACCGCCCTCATCACTCAACCCTGCTATCCAAACCCTCGAATCTTGTTCCACGAAATTGTTCGTTTCTCTGTCCCAAGATAGGACTGATGGCGCTCTTCCAAAGGGATCAGATGTATTGGTGTACCACTGCTTGGTGAGTGCAAAGTTTCCTGCATCATCCAATACATCCGACGCCGGCTTAGTAACGTAGTAGTGCACCGTTTGGCTTTTGCCGTCCTGATAGCTAATAGTAAGACGTACGCGGCCCCAAGCGTTTGAAGAAGCTTTAATAGTATACACATTCGTCTTCTCTTCGGTAACTGTCAGAGCGGCAGGACTCGCCGTAATCCCCGTAACCGTCGAGTTCGGAAACAAGTACAATCTCGCCGTCAAATCCCGCGGCACAACGTATCCGGGAACTCCAACAGCTACCGGCGTTCCGGTCTTCTTAATCGCATTCTCGATTCCAGATGCTCCTTCTTTTGCTAAGGAAAACCGTAGGCCGACAGTCAACGATTCTCCAGGTTTGAGAGTCTTCGATGTCGCCGGATTCCAGGGCTGAACATTCTTCCATTCAATTTCCGCGTATGCTTTCGTGAGAGTTTGCCACTCGTAGAAGCCTTCAAACGTCTGGCTACCGTAATATGTTCCCTGGTAGCCTACTTCGGCCAGGTTCCGCCATCCTTCGAATGGAGTACTTCCGATAGGTGTCACAACCAAGGCAGGTCCATTTCCGGAAATGGGAACGACACGCACGAATCCTGCATCGAGTCCGATATACGGATCATGGAGCGAGCATACTGCTTGGCCCTGTTCCGCGGTCCGATCCGTGAAGATGCTGTTGAATTCAATTGGGAATCCCAGACTACCGATTTCGAGCGAGCCGGTTGCCTGGTTTGTAAGCGTAAAGGTTAGGCCAAGATCGCCGTTTAAATTTGTCCATTTCCTGGTGATGTTGAGGTCCCGCGTGTTGGTTTGTAGCGTTGGCATCAGGATAGATGCCGTGAGCGCTGACTGGTCTGTCACTGTAGATACCGGAGCTCGTTTCGCGGCAGTGTCTCCATTGATCCAATTAGCTGTGCTCGATGTGCGATATCGAAATGTCAGGTCGCCAAGATGATATTGTCCATCTCGCGCACGACGCGAGAGATAGTCGTACGGAGAGAAGTCGAAAGATCCACCGGATGGTTTGAGAGAGGCTAACGTTTGCGAATCTTTGACGAGCTTGATGTCGAAGTTTGCCGTGGAAAATGCCGTATAGCCATTTTTTATTCCAAGGGTGTCATCTTGAGCGTAAATGAGGGTTGGTAGACAGAAGAGAATAAGCCCCAAGCGCAGCAGTGCCATTATGTAATAGTGTCGTCACATGGAAAGGTATAGGAGAAAATAATTATGGTATTCCTTCTGGACATAATAGCAGAATAGAGTAGTAGAGTATATAGCTATCATGCAAATATAAAATATTAAATAGTCGGGAATATATTCTCCGTTCAAAGTGATGTCTGCAATTTTGCGGGGATATTTGTGGAGGTGGCAGGGATACATCTGGGATCAGACTAATCTGATCGTCGATATTAAGCCATACTTAGCGTACCTTTCTTTGAGGAAACTATCTTCCAAATCCAGAAGGTTGATACTATTTCAGGTGTGATCACCTTACAACGATCAAGCGAAATTCCGGGTTTGAATCACTCTCTTCCGAGTCCTTATAAACATATAGTCCACAAAATGACATTATTCTTGAGGCACATAGATGCTTGATATGGATAGCGTCGCACCGAGAAGTTATGCTTCCAGACAGTGTCGACGGTCAACGGGCAAGAATAACGTAGCAGCGGATAGGCATCGGCTATCAGTGGAAATAAATTGAGGACTAAGTATGGATAAAAAAGAGTATTCCCCGATTGCATGGACAATGTTTCTTCCGAACTTTGTCATTCACTCTATTCATATCTAGGCCATGTAGCGTGCACGTGATATACTTTCTGCTACAGATACTTCTGTACACAGATTTGTCACATTGGTTGACCTTCAGGAGTTATGCCAAGCCAAGAGAGAATATCAAGAGGCAGCACATGTGTTTTACGATTCATTCATTCGATTTAATTGAAAATTAAAATATAAAGCCTTTAATCCACTCGCATTCCGCATTCCATCCACTTCTTTTGCTGAATACTGAATAGGACAGAACCCCATTTCTCTCTTCACATATCATCATCCTTCATCTCCATCTTCATTCTCAGCTCACACCAACTAACCCATCACCTTCCCGAACATCGTAATAGCCGCAATAACCACTTTCATCAGTATGAGCATCGCCCCGATGCTGAAACAAGTTTCCAGCGTCTAACGCCTAAATTCATGTTTCCATCGCATTTCCAACCTCCTGGCATGCTCTTCTCTTTTCATGGGCGTCAGTCTCTTCCATGCTTTGACCGTGTGCATGCAAATAAGCGGTAACGGTTCAGAAATTGGTTGCATCAGTGTAGTAAGGGATTCTTCGGATGCGATGTCGAGTTAATCGCGGAAATGTCCGTTTCCCAGACTCGTGTCGTTGGTGGGAGTCTGGTTGGCGGCGGATTTCGTGGAGATTCCACTTAGGAGTTGAGGCTAATAGCAAGAGGTCGGAGGGGGCGATATCGTCTCGGAGGACGTGGATAGTACTTGTCTGCGATTCGATGTCTCAGTTGGAGATCGAAGAATACGATGACATCTTTTTTGGAATTGGTAGAATGACGGAGATGAATTATGTGTGTCAAAAAGAAGAGAATTTGGTGTGGGGGGGCCGAGAGAAGAGCTGTACATTCAACGTTAGAGGTGGTGCAAAATAATTTTCTGGATTTGAAGTTATCATAACTTAGTAGTGACAGTGGATACAATGGACTGCGGGGAGCGACAACGGCATGACAAAACAACACAAAACATAAGCTATCTATCTGCCAACTAACTGAACTAAACGCCTAAAAAGCAGCAATAGACATTCTTCTTTTTCGAAGCCCCTGAATTTCCACGTAAGCCGTGGGCTTTCGACTGCTAGCCCTGATTTTTATCTTCCTTCGTTGCATAATTGCATTTGAAACTGCCAGTAAATCCATCCTTGATTCCCACTTCTCCATCCATAGCAGACACCCTACCACCCATACTCAATTCTTCCATATTCAACTGTGCACTAACATCATCGCCTGGAACCATCTCACTCAAATGTGGTGTGCCAACACTGTCTTCTAACTGGCACTTCAATTCCTCATCAAGGATGAAAGCAGAGTGCTTACGCTTAGGGGCAACGTCAACAGATACCGAGTTTTGCAGGATGACATCCGGATTCGGTGAGGGATGCTCCTGTTGCGTAGACCGGAATCGGCGGATGTTCCAATCTCGGGCGTAGTGAGCTCTGGCTTTAATCCAGAGAGCACGTCGGCGTGGATCTCGCGCGATAGATGCGGGAATAGAAGGGGATTTGGTCGAAGGATTGGGATTTGAATGTAAATATTGGTCTCGAGTGATGTGGGCATCCAGACTGGAATGAGTCACGAAATCTAGATTGGACGAATCAGACCGGGTTGGAGATGCTGATCTAAGGTTTCGAAGGAGATTTGGATCCGGAGGCGGGAAGAGGGGTTGATTGATTCGCGTTCGGACAAGCTCCTCGGCTTCTGCGAGGGAAAGCGAAGAATTAGGTGGTATTAAGGCGGGCCTGCGAGCACGGGAAAATGATGGTGGAGCAGTATCTTGGGCCATTGAGCGCTTTTCGAATTGAGAAGAATTCATATTTGGACTACTGATGTAAAAAGCCTTTTTCTTGGATGCTGTCGAACGATGAAGAGACCGTTGTTGCCAAGAAGAAAATAAGAATGTCAGCAATTACTGCTACCAGATAGTTCATCTTCGAGATCAATTGTGCATCGCCTTATATATTCCTCATGGAGATGAACCTGGCGATGAGCTCGCAAACGCGAACGTCACAGTCCCGTTCGTCTGAGGTTTGCAGGCCAGATTTGATGTGCATTTTTAGATGTTGGTGGCTTGTTGTACGATCGTTGCAATCGATTTGTTTGCCGCTCAGAGGCGCTTGCGTATGTGAAACACAAACCGACTAGGCTTCAGAACTGGCAACTCGATAGAGTACGAAGATTGCTAGATAACCTATGAAAAGAGAAGAGTAGGATACCTTTCCGGGAATGTATAAGGGGGCATGGATGCAAAGTTGACATCAAAATGAGCGAAAGCTGAAATTGAGATACAGAAAGCAGACAATGATTTATGAGCATACGGATGGAAGCAAACCACGCAAAGGGTGTTTGTGGTTGGAAGTCTGCGTCTTGGAAACTTCGGCTGCCCCTGATGTATTCTCATACTTTACCAGAAGAATAGCGTTCATCGACAATTCTAACTGTTGATCTAGCTCCTGGAATGACCAGAAAGCAATTGTTCTGCAAATATCCATTCAGCTGTATACCTAGACTTGAGATTGGGGTATGATTGCTTGACACGACCAAATGCAAAAATGTCAGTATATGCAACCAATGGAGAACAGCGGCTGTCATTCGCACAGTAGACACCCGGGAAGTAGTGACTAATGACTAGAATGAGGAAACCAGCAGAGGAGGCGTACTTGTCGGGATGGTTGCACCCCTGAAGCTTCTCCAATGCCTCCGTGCGCATTCGTGACCTTCCGCGACTCTGTGGGAGGCTCGTGCGGTTCCAAGGGCTTCGAGACTCGGCCGCTTCGTAATTGATAGTGTATGTGATAGGCATGCGCTATGAGATGCCGTGCTCTGCTTTTGGTGGTGGTGAGGAGAGGTTGGAGGTATGGTTTGTCCTTGACGAGTAGCGCTTCGTCTAAAAAGCCTACCTCGGAGCACGTCATTAGCGCCAAGACCGTGGGTAGTCATTAGCGGGACTCGCGCGCAGTGGATAAGAATTAAGGAAAGAATGACTCCGCAGCCATGGACCTCCACCACCACGCCGCCAGCAAGCACTTCTCCTCTGACCTGTCTCACTCATGATGCCAGGCATCATGACTGACTCTGGAACTAATGGGACCGCTCCCGATGGAACGCACAAGTACCGTACGTTTTCAACAACTTTTTTTTAAAGTAGTCGATTATAGCAAACAGATGCTAATGCTTGCGCAGGAAGAGTCACTTCCCAGCCAGAGAACCCGTTTGCCAAACTGATCCCCGACCAGACCATTGCCATCGTCCCCCAAGTCACCCTCGAATCGGGCGTTGTCCTCCACAATGTCCCTATCGCGTATAAGACTTTTGGCACTCTATCCCTAGAGAGAGATAATGCAATGGTCATATGTCATGCACTCACGGGCAGTGCAGACGCAGCAGATTGGTGGGGTCCTCTGCTAGGCGGAACTGGAAAAGCATTCGATCTCTCGCGCTTCTTCGTCGTGTGCATCAACAGTCTGGGGAGTCCGTACGGCAGTGCTAGTCCCGTCACTGCCAAAGACGGCGACGCCACACTGGGACTTTACGGACCAGAGTTCCCTCTGACTACTGTCAAAGACGATGTCAAGTGAGGAACAAGTAACAAACTTTCCATGTGGACGACGCTTACAGGAGCAGTGTCTTCAAACTCATCCTGGACGATCTCGGGGTCAAGCAAATTGCCGTAGTCATCGGAGGGTCCATGGGCGGCATGCTCGTTCTTGAGTTTGCATATTTCGGTAAGGACTATGTAAGGAGCATCATACCGATTGCAACATCCGCGCGGTATAGTGCGTGGGGAATCAGCTGGGGTGAAGCCCAAAGGCAGAGCATCTACAGTGACCCCAAGTATGATGATGGATACTACACTTTCGATGATCCGCCTGCAACCGGCCTTGGAGCTGCACGCATGTCGGCCCTCTTGACTTATCGCAGTCGAGATTCATTTGAGTCACGTTTTGGTCGGAACACTCCTGACCTGTCTAAAAAACAAAGCATCAACGAAGTACCGCGTCCTACAACGCCATCGCATGAGCACTGGGCCATCCACAACGATGGCCATAAGAATGCCCGGTCTCCGCGACCATCACGGACAAACAGCACCGCTGCACTATCAACTCAATCAGTGGTAACTGAATCTGACCTTGAATTTCGAAATACTTCAAACCCATCAACTCCTAAGACTACCGAGAATAGAAGCACAAACGGAAATGGGTACGCTGCGACACCACCTAGAAAGCGAACCCCCACCTACTTCTCTGCGCAATCCTACCTTCGTTACCAAGGAGAGAAATTTATCAAGCGATTTGATGCGAATTGTTACATTGCTATTACGCGCAAGTTGGACACACATGACGTCTCGAGGCATCGTTACCCAGAGGGTGCCGATCCTGAGTCACTGGAGCCGGTGTCTGCCCTACAATACGCTTTATCGTTGATTGAACAACCAACGCTTGTTCTCGGCATTCAATCCGACGGACTCTTCACTTTCGCTGAGCAGCAGGAACTGGCCGCCCACATACCGAATGCGACCTTGAAAACGATAGATTCCCCCGATGGGCACGATGCATTCTTACTTGAATTTGAGCAGGTCAATCGACATCTCCTCGGCTTTTTGAATGAAGTTCTGCCAAACATCATGACTAGGAGTCCTAATTTGGAAGGACTCAGCGGTGGTGACTCCGGAATGAACGCGACGAAAACAAGCACCTTTGGCGAGGCTGAAGTTGGTGATATCACGGCCTGGTAAGTTTGTGTAAGAATTGTTACGGAGCATGGCGACTGGCGTTTTGAAAAGAGGGTTTAGAAGGGATCATAGGGCTTTCGGCATATGCTTGAAAGAAGCCGTATGTGTATATTATTACGCCCAACAAGTGGCAGGAGATGAGGTTCAACCCCTCAATCTCCATACAAGTCCAAGTCGAAAACTAAAGAATGAATATCGTATATCCTCATCACGTGCCCCTGAATCGTCATATGTGAGCTGGATTTCTCTAGACTCTTTGCAGAACGATTCCAAGGTTTAACGGCCACCCTATTTACTAGGGTATTCTTGGCAATCCGTTTTGGGATTAGCGTTTCTTTGTTGTCCACGAAGGCTACCCTTCGCAATGATGTGAGATATTTCCACAAGTCCATGGATTGGTCTGATTTAAGAAAAAACAAACATGAATTGATGGTAACGCGAAGACGTGATAGCCTGAAACGCGCTACCCCTGCCTCATGCGTTCCATGGTTCACCGGGCAATCGTTTACCACAGGGTGATCGCAACGCTTCCACAATTATAAGAAGCTCCAACTCCAACGTTTCTATTTCCCCATTGAACACTCAAACTCCTTTATTAATTCCAATCATGGCCGACACCCAGCCGGCTGAAGAGCGCAAATGCCAAACCTGCTCCAAAGCAGAATCTGAGAAACCTTCAACCACTCTCCGGGCCTGCGCACGATGCAAGGATACTTTCTACTGCTCCAAGGACTGCCAGGCCAAGAATTGGGATGCCCATAAATCAAACTGCAAGCGGCCGAACTACATGTTGAAGTTCCACCTCTGCCCCGATGAGATTTCCGACCCAGAAGTGACAAGAACATTGTCAGTTCCCGCCACCGCCACATTCGCCGCCCTGCACGAAGCACTTCAAATTTCCTTTGGCTGGGCAAACACGCATGCGTATGATTTCGCGTGGCATGATCCCGACTACGAAGAGCCGGATTTCGACATCGCGGATTATATTAGGAGTACCATGGAACCGAAAAAGCGAGACAGTCCAAGGCAGTTCGTGATGCGGATATCGGAAAAGGAGGTCCCTGGTATGTTTATGATGAAGGTGGATAAGATGCATGAGGAGAGGCTGAGGAAGCATCCGAGGACAAAGGAGAAGGTTGCGGAGAATACGAAGCTGTTTCAAGTGTTGGATGATGCTGAGTATACTGGTAGGTCCTTTCAAGCTGAGGAGTCAAAAAGCTTTCTCTGATTGGAGATGTACAGATAAGTCTATGGAGTATATGTACGATTTCGGGGATGGCTGGCAGCACACCATCACGATTGAAGGTCGTGCCAAACCGAGCGATCATATTGTTTGCATTGATGGTAGTGGCCATGGTGTTGCGGAGGATGTGAAGCGTGATGGTTGGGCTGAGTTGAAGGAGGCGTATCGTACGCAGAATCCGAATAGAGAGCAGAAAGAGAAGAGGCGGTGGTTCGAGCGTCAAGCTAGCAATGCTGATCCGCGCGGACTTGGAAGTGGACGAGAGCATGAGTGGAGTAAGGACTCGGTGAATCAGCGTCTTGCAGCGAGGGGGTTGTAAGCTATTGGAGTTCGCTGGAGAACGACAGACCAGTTCTGCATGTCATCTTGGCCCTGAGGCTTTGGGGTTGGATGTTGCATGCTAGCTTGCGCCTTGCTCGAAGGAAAGGACACAATATGGCACAGCTGAGTACTTGAGAATTCGGTGCAATCTTGAGAGTCCTACATAGTTTCGTAATTTCCTGAACTCCCGTTCTAATTACTGCTCTCTCATTTACCTTCAGCGCAGTCTCACTAGCAGCACAGGATCCACCAAGAAGTACACTTAAGATGCTGACCTCGCTTGAGCCCTGGCAGGGCAGCAACCGCGCCAACAGAGAGCTTTCCAGTGCTACTTTTAGGAGAGTACCCAAAGAGATCTTGCTGTCAAGTAGTACTGCACGTTATCATAGAAAGTTATCTCTAATTGCTCCTTTCAATTACCATAAGGAAAGTACTTAGGAGCTGAGAATGCAGTGAGAGGAGAAGAGGCAATTTGACAGTAAAGTAAGACCTAGTAGTCTGTCAATCTAGCTACTAACTCTTGTCCCGATACATCTCCTTTGCACAGTGTCTCTATGCTGTTCAGGATACCAGACCAGCCCCCGCGGACAACTATGACCGGATGGGCTTAGCATTTTGACTATGGCGTAAGTCATGGTCTTGTGCCACCTCACTGCTGCTTCGCGCTGATCATGCCTTGCTTCTCTTTTGTGCTCCCCCTCAATGCCACCGGCTTACCAACATCTCATACTCAAGCGTAAGGCTGGCATGAACAGCTCTCCGAGTTCGAAGATGGGGTGGACAATATTCTAAAGATACATAACGCTTTCCAGAACGACAAATAGCCGCATAGCACATAGAGACAGAATGCTCGTCCGTAATGTAATCCGAGGCGTAAAACAGCGTGCCCTTAATGTACGCGCGCACATCCTCGGCGACTGTTGTGCTTGCGTAATCGAAGACAGCTGCAGCACTGTATGACTTTGCTAATGAAAAGTAATGAGGTGAGCAGATTGCAATCGGAATAAGACCACACCTCCTTTGGTTAGCACGAAATAGGCAACTGGGCATTTAAAAAGCAGGGAACCCACAGCTTCAGAGGTTGCAACGCCATGGTTCCGGTCGCTGTACTTCATACCAACCAGCGCTTGCATGTGATCCTATTCGTGGCCATTTTGAAGGTTCTCATTACGTATACAAGGGCATATTCAGGATTCTCTGATTTCTCTGGTCTTCCTGATAGTCCCAAAGCTCCCCACAACGCCAGGCACAACGATCCATGCCCTATGCCACCAGTTGCAGCTACATTCTCCCAGGACATGTGATCCTGAACCCTAAATACTAAATCCGTTGATGTCCTCACATACTCCGCCAAGGCACCCTAGGTGTGGTCGATTGGGTTTGAGCCATGTACGGCTCCTACAGCTCAATCGCCTAACTCGGGCCGGAATGCCACTTGTGCATCGTCACCTATGCGCACAAAGCTGCCAGCAAAATCGCAGCCGATGATGGTACCTGGGCAAGGAAAGTTTTGTAGCATCTTATAGTCGGTTGGATTGATGGCAACCGCCACCGTCTTGACCAGAATTTCAGACGGGGAGATAGACAGATTAGCACATCTTAGATTGTTGAGACTCCTGTTTCTCTTTGGACGGTTGCGCCTCTGGTTGAGGGAATATAGGGTAGGGACATGACGTGTGAGTGCCTACCCCGCAACCCTTGACCTTAGCTTTGAAAGTCTATTCAAAGCATCTTCTTGCAGAGAATGAGAAATTGGCAGATGAGGACCGAAGACTTTACCTTCCACCTTAACATACGCCACTATAGTGTAGTCGAAATCTGTTTGCGTGTATCTTTTTCTAAGATACATACGATCCTATTAACCAACGTCATACCCGGTACGGGATTTAGGGAAGGGGAATGGCAGACATCGTCATTTTACTACACCACCTTTTTGCATTCCATGATATGAAATATCTAATCTCTATTTACGTTGTTCCATTAGGACTCAATGTGCTTCTCACTTTCTTGATTGGCCCTCTTAGACTTCTAGCACCTCCACTCCTACTTCTTCGCCTCCTCCTCTATTTCCTCAAAAATATATTGTATCACTTGAATCAAGGTCATCATCTGAAGATCTAGGAGGTGGGAAAAAATGACAGTGCGGATCCGAAGGAGGGAGAGATAATGTTGCCGTAAAGCGACCTCCTGCTGGTCGGATATACAATCAGCCGGCTTGGCACTTCTCAGCTGTATATAGCCTCTGCTCGCCCTCTAAATTCTGAGGTTCTTAATGCAATCTTGTTCAGTCTCTCAATCTCCACAAGCTCTAATCACGGTAACAGATAACATTCACCGATCTGGCGAACCAGTGCTGTATCTGGAACAAAAACTGAAAGGTCTGGATAGAGCGATTCGGTTATGATGCTTTCAGATCGGCAGGAGCCATTTCTGAAGAAGGCACTGAGTTTGATGTGGCGTTCAGGCCGAAAAATTGTGCTACTCTAGATCACGTGCAACGCCTGTAACCTGAGTACCTCACAGTACCTCAGCCAGAATACGGGGAAAGTCTTGGCTTGTCTTGAGAATATCTCCAATCTCATTGTAGTCGGCAGCTCCGTCGCTCGGAGCCATAATTGAAGAAGACGTAGGAAATATAGCAATTCTCTTGTTAGCTTCAATATGCAAAAGCAGCTTGCGCAATCTCTGATTCAATAGACACTACTAAATATATGGATCCTCCGCCGTATCTTCGATTTGGCTCTGGCCAGTGAATTGATGCTTGAAGGGATGTTGATGCTTGAAGGGATGTTGATGCTTGAAGGGATGTTGATGCTTGAAGGCGGAGATGTTGACCTTATGGCAGGCCTCGAGGTCGGCGTGGAACATCGAGTCTCCGAGCGATGTGCGCACAAACGGAACGAAATGTTGCGCATTAGCTCGGGATCGAGGGTCTGCAACTTACCCGGCAACTTTGGAACCTCTTCCACAACGTGCAGTGAGACAGCAACACCAAAATAGCTATCACGATGTAAGGGGTATTTCCTTTACCATTCCCTAACTGGCCCATCCGGGCGCCCTTCGGGCCCCGTATGGTCACGTGCGTTGTCAGGTATATAGATACTCTCCGAACCCGATGAACACTTCTCAAGGATTCGTCTCTCACCAATCTATCCTGTACCCCCCTTTTTTGGTCCTTCGTGCTCCCTGCCTGTGAAGTCCCTCTCACACACGAACTCTGTAACTACGTAACTATATAATGTACCTAAGCTAGAGGCAGTTATAGTTAAGGTAGTTACCTCATAATTAGTAGTTATATAATACAACTATAACAATTATGTATATCTTGCACATCTTCCTATCTCATTTCACGCACCAAATGTCCTCCAAGGCGACGGTAAAAATTTCCTCGACGTCTGTTGCAAGCTAAATGTATCTATACCTGTGATGTAAGCATATTAGCATAAGATAACCTTGAAGCCTAAAAGTGAGCCGGGGACTTTCAGAGACGCATGCAGCGTACAGGAAATGCGGTATACCCAAAAGTCCACATCTGATACTACTCATCTGCAAATCTCGTACACAGCGTGATGTTGTCAACAGGGCAGTTTACAAACGGAGAAAAATATATACCACCAGAAGATTTGCAACGACATGGGGCCTTTGTACCGGATGAGGAAAGATAAAGTACTCAGTCGCGTTAGGCGTGCTACTCGCGCATGGTACAGAGTGGCAGTCGCTGTTGGAAGGAAAGTTCAAAAGTGGGTTCGAGGCCTTGAATGTTTCAAGAGGAACCAGAAAATAAATTTTTACCGTCTAAGTTGTTGCCTATCGATATTTTGGGCCATTAGGTCATTTTTCTTCATCAAATATTGAGATCTTCGACGTCACATTATAATCATAACCAAGTTGCACGCACACGAAATTTCAACCGCTATTGGATTACCATATAAATATCTGCCCCCAGCTCACCAAAAACCTAGCATCTTTCACTGCACTCTCGCAATCCACCCATATCATCTACAGCGAAAAAGAATCGACTATCTCCTCAGCCACCGACCCCTGGAGGAATATCATCACATCCAACAGCCTTACGGAAGAACTCATTCTCATAAAATCAGTAACAGAACGTCTATCTGTATATACAGTCAAGGAAAGGGCTGCCATGGATCCCATGAATCCCACAGAGAAAATGCATTTCCTCGAATCCTACCGACGATGGCATCCCCACAAATCTCGATATCGCCTCACCCGAGTTCCTGGCGGCCTTAAAGTAGCCAATCTCCCAGCTGCTTCCCGACGTCTCCGTCGGCAGGAGCCAACAGTGGTCTGAACTCGACTGCGCCGAAAACCGAAGCGCATTCAACTCCTCGACTACCGCCACAAATGCGGGAGCAAATACGAAGCATTAGACCTCATCTGGAAAGTTTTTGATACTGATTGGCACAAAAGTTGCTAGCACTCTCATAAACCTTCTGTGAGTCCGCCTCGAGACTGGAAACTGCGCATGGATGGGAGAAGCGAGAATCGAGGATGCGAATTTGGTGGTCGATCTTCTAGGATTGACTAATTCTGGAAGGTACATTCGGATCACGCTTCAAGCAAAGCCCTTCTCATTACATGGTTTTATATTCCTCGTGTTACACTTTCTCTAAATTTGACTCTCAGGTGCCCTACCAGCGTGGGAGGAGTCGACACTGGCAAGTGCGCATCGACTGTTAGTGTCCAACACAACTGTCGCATGAGATCGACTATATAGACTCCTATCAACCCAGCATGAACGATCTTTCTCCCACTGATGATATCTACTGTGTACTCACCAGAACTCTGCATTCTTCTTAGGCACGGCACTGAATAAGTGGCACAACAAAAGGTGAGACACCTCCCGAGACATCCCTAGATAGTAGTAAGGAGGGATTTAAGGGCGACAGAAGGATAAGGGTACTAATTTCCAGCTTACAACCAGAGGTATCTTGACTCTAGGAAATGGAGGCCTGGATTTAAGATAATGTCCTCCGTGATATTTGTGGTGTGCTGCTCTAGATCCAGCTTTAGTACACGTCGAGGAAGACAGCCGTCGCATGGGATCGAACAGATAGAGGCCGAGTATTGAGGCTTCCCTCCATCAACTCCGTACGAGTGATATGGCTCCCCGTCATGCTATTCCCGCATCTCCTGCACTTGTGGTCATTTATGCTTGCCGTTTCCGGTGGGGGATCCTCAACTCGTCATTATACCTTTGAATGCTCGTCCCATGCTCGTCCCATGCATGTGGCCTTAGTGGATTTGTGTCGACTTTGGAGTTGCAGTAGCCAAGATATTGTTCGTCTTAATCATTATACGAGTACATATCTTCGAATGATATATCACTACTTGTTTGCAGATCTAATCGCAACGTTGCGGATGTATTGCTCATCGACACTCGTCGATGACTTCCAGTGATGTGTTGATTCCAGTCCTATTAAATCAGCGCTTGCGACGCTGACTGCTTTTGACAACCGGCCTTGTTGATGGTACATCATACCACGACCCTCTCTTCTTCTTGCTTGAATCTCCTTATATCTCTAACAAGCTCGTGGAAAGCTTCGTCAACATTTTTGCGCCCCTTGGCATCTGCCTCCGCATCCGCCTCAATAAATGTGCAACCAAATTGATGTGCAAGATTCTGGTCGTCGTTCAAACTGACTTGACGCTCAGCTTCCTAACAGAATCATTGGAAAGTAGACTTTGTCCTTGGCGTGGAGGATCTGAGATCGAAATGACATGATCTCGTCGAAGGACGCACGAGAAGTGATGCTGTAGACTAGCACGAAGCCTTCCTCGTTCTCACGTACTGCTCCCTCATCGCTGGGTACTCTTCTTGGCCTGCGGTATCCAGAACATCTAGCCTTGCCATTTCGTCACCGATTACACACTGCTTGCAGTATGGATCCTCGATGGTCGGGTCATACGCATCGATAAAATGTGACAGGATCAACTTTGAACAACCATTAATATACGGACGATTCTTGTTTTTGCTGATGGGTGTTAATGTTCACTCACTTCTATGGCAAGCTCACTCTTGCCTACCCCACCTCCTCCGGTGACAACTAGTTAACACCCTCTCAAAAATTACTGGCTCCTCCTGTGATCTGGTATGAAGGCACCGAGGGCTTGTGTTCTCGAGAAGGAGTATTGGCATCAGACGATTTGCCATCACTCGTCGACGGATAGGTCCTATCTTGCAACGAAGACTTAGAACTAGATGGCATCTTTGACCCCGTTTACGTTTCAGCTGGCCATAGTTATGAGAAGGTAAAAATTATTTAGCGGTTCGGGAACTTCTTCTTGTGGCGGCTCTGCACGCTCGTAGTAGTAATGACCATTGATGATGTCACCGGAATAAATGAGAAGCGTAACAACTCAAATAGGGACTATCGGATGATTAAGATCTGATAAGGCGGACTAAGCATGCGACAGTGCAACTGAACTCTGGAACGAAAATCGACAGCGTCTCTCGTCGCCTTGCGGTAGGGCCAGGATGTTTCGAGGTCTCTTTCAAATCCAAAATATCGGATTGATGATTCAGTAGAGATAGAAGCTCTACTGCCCCCTTGTCGAGGAAAGACATCAGACGCATTTTCAGAGTCATTATTACCCCGCAGATGAGGTTGGCTCTAGGCAGTGCTCTGTCGGCGGTTCATGAAGTAATCTTCAAGGCTGGCAAACCGTTGCGATAGCTCGCGATTACTCTCCCGAATCTCTCGTTGGTTGCGATTAGCTTCGATGTCGGAGTCGCTGTCGTACGCGTGTAAGCGGATATTCAAATGCGCATATCTTCATTATCGAGCTCACCATTGAAGACTATTTAATTATAATCGTTATAGAACTCCTGAAATATTGCATTCATGAAAGAAGCGAGGCGAAATCATTGTCTTTGAGAGCCCACTGCATCCGCGTCCGAAGATTGTCTGTGGAGGGGCCCAACTGAAGGACAAGGGTATTCAGTTCAGTAAAGAGACTTACTCCGTCTGTGAAAACAGTGACCGGTTGGTTAACTTGAATTAAGTCTGTCCGTTTCCGGGGAACGAAATCTAAGTTGTCCAAAAGTGCCTGGAAGGCCGACAAAATGATGATGGAATTGTTGGGCCCCGAGTAAATAGCCTTGACATTTGTTGGGACATCTTTGAGTGTTGATATGGCTGGGCCGATAATCTCAACGACTTTCCTGCCGCCGCTAGGATACTCACATTGACACAGCAACGCTCAAAGGATCTATATTCCCCTTCGTAGATAACGGTAGTCTCCTGAACCTCCCAACATAAGGATAAAAGGAAGATGCCACGAGGGGAAACAAACTTTAAATTACCGCCAGATTCACACCAGCCGCATTTTTCAACTTGTCCCACTGGAACAGCCTTCACTGCCAGCAATGATGCAGAACTCGTTGATCTTTTCATATTATTAAGCCGTAGTTCAATAGGGGTTACATTTAGGCAGAATAGCCAGATCAGGAATAACGAGTCTGAAGATGTAATGGGAGGAAGTCTGCTGTTGCCTATTAATTAGTGACTGACAATTGCGACCGAAGGGTAAGGGTCGAAGGCAAGGCTGACGGTAAGTTCGGTCCGGAGAAACTAAATTTCCGGAATCTCTTGGCGAAGTCGGAGCTTCATCAAGCATCGCGTCGGCAACCTCATCACTGAATCTCTTCTCTCAACCTCCCACTGCGCATGCCCGGCGTCGACCGTGCAATACACTCACTCGAATCAGCAAATCTCCGTCACAATCTCCTCAAGATGCCTCAATCAGGTATGTATCATGATTTCTTCAACCTGTTATGTGAAGCTGCGCACTCCTTCATCCGGACATCTCCTGGAAACCGCCCAGACGTCACAACCGCAGCCGCAGTCGTCGAAGACACATGCGACTTCTCTCGATGCCGAGACTTACCTTATTGAGTCTTTGGAGTAGCAGGAAGATGGTGGCAGTCATGTGTGCGGCTGCCGATTCGCATGGGCTGTCATCCCAGCATCTCGTACTTTACTATGGATCATACTTCAGTCGCGAACTCCACCATGGAAGGACAAAACTCTGTTATTAAGGCTCCGAAATCTACATCTAAAACGGCCGTCGGATTTATCACCTAGTCCAACTCCGGGTTCTACACGAAATACGGCCTCGAACTGCAGCGAGGTCCAGCGTCGTTCGTTCCTAAGACAGTTCTTTGTACATGACGGCTAACACATAGTAGCGAACAGGGCATTCTCTCAGAAAGACCTTCCCCCCTCTGTCGAAGCAGCGTACTACCGAAAATGTATCGAGCTCCGGCGCCGCATCAACGACATCGAAGAGAACAACGACGGTACACGTCTCCGGATCAAACGTCTCAACCGTGCCATCACGAAAATGCGCCTCGAGCGCGCCTTCCTCCTTGAACAACTACACAAGCATATGGAATACAATGTCGATGATTCAGACCGAAGCAGCAGCCCACCGCCTACCCCCACCGACAAGCCTCTCCGAAGCAAGCGCTCGCACCGAAAAACCACACCAACACAAGGCGGACATCTAGGAAGTGGCTTGCCAGACGCACAACACCCAAGCCCCAGCTCAGCGCAACAGCAGCAGATCCTGCATCCCATGAACCCGCTCTCTTCCGCCCAGAGCACTCCGGATCCCAGCCGCTCAAACCCCTTCTTCAGCGGCGTTCCCGGCGCCGCAACATCACCGCACGCCGTCAATGGGACCGGCCAACCTGTTCTCCCACCCCTCCACCCATCCCACCTCCCGCCGCTTCAGCCCCAGCGCGCTACTCACGGCCTGCCCGAATCACGAGGCGCCTACTTCGATGCAGCGTACGACGAGCAGCGGGCCCCAGAAAACGACGCCGAATACAACGGCCGTCGTCGCGCACATTCAAGCGCACAAGCCCC
The DNA here is from genome assembly GCA_010093925.1 of Zopfia rhizophila CBS 207.26. Taxonomy (NCBI): domain Eukaryota; kingdom Fungi; phylum Ascomycota; class Dothideomycetes; family Zopfiaceae; genus Zopfia; species Zopfia rhizophila. Next base: position 1,115,645 of record ML994656.1, on the reverse strand, counting down.
ACCAACCGAACCTCACGAGACCGCGAATGGCGACCGGCAGGATCGAGACACCGAGATGTGCGATGCGCCGCCAGCCGGGAGTTCTGCATTCGGAGGTGCAGGTGGTTTTACCGCTGTGAACAGGTAGGAGCGGAACGAACATGTCTTCGTACCTCTCTGCCTATCCAGCCCACATCGGCATCCATCTTAACCTATCTATTGGATTGAGAGATATTTAGTTATACTGCATATCCGGTTTACTACCAGATTTTACGGAATTCGTACCTGAATGACATGTTTATGGGAACTATGCCCGGGTGACCCCAATTGACCGATGCACAGCGGACAGCAGGGCTGGAATCGACACATCAACTATCAAGTAGCATTAAGAGAGGTTAGTTAGGAGGTCGAAATATTCCTTTAGTCCCGAGTCCAAAAAACGCATTTGAGGTTTGGCACTAGCATATGTACTCTTTCGGGCGCGAAAACGGCATGGAGTTTATGGGATTTCCTTTTGTTTCTGCTTATGGGACTTTTTGCTAGCGAGGGCGTTGCAGGGTTGGGAGGATAGAGACGGAGGGATTACTACTTATTAGGGCATACACTAGGTCCCTCTTTCTGCATATATTAGTATAGGAATCCTATTGCTTTCCACCATTTCCCTCTCTTCTTCCCAAAATGCTCAACTTATGAACTCGGATTCTACATTTCTGTCTCACATGTCGCTCCCCCATCTACTTCAATCCCAAAATTATCTCACTAGCCCTCTCCGCAATACTTACGATAGCAGCTTGTGGATTCGCAGCCGGAACTCCATTGATGATTCCCGCGTCTACGATGTGTAGATTTGAAGTGCCGCAGACAGTGGTTGTGGTGTCGATGACGGCGGAGGGATCGGAGCAGCTGGAGCGCATTTGCGTGCTGCCGACCCAGTGGTTTGAGGTCAGGGACGGGGATGGAGTTGCGGACTGCGTATTGTTAGCACCCCCTTCTGTCCACTCCCCCTCTACGCATATGTCATGAAAGCAAACTTACTTGGCGTAGATACGTTTCTAAATCAGTATCTGGTGGAGGCATGAAGAAGGTCGCGTTGGAGATATTCTGGATTATGGAGACGAGATCCTTTGTAGAAGACAGAATTGCTTTGAAATCGTGATCCCCTTCGTCGTTGTAAAAGGGTGGGATGGAGACGTTGACTTTGAGGGAAGAGTTGATAGTCAGGCGGCCTCGAGCGGTTTTTCCGAGGTTCAGGTTGTTGGTGAATGCTATAATGCCTGTATGTTATTTCAGTGAATGTTCTACTGGCGTGTAAACGGTTTATATAGAAAGAGAGGGCGGGTAAGATGGAAAAAGGAGAGGAGTAGGTGGGAAAGGGAAGGAGACACGCACTTCCAACGCCCTCAGAGTTCACCGTGTTAGAATTCCACTGCACGACCCTCGTCTTCCCATCCTCCCCTTTCACCTCGTCCCAAAATATGGGTCCAATAGACGGCTCAATTTGAGCGAGTGCTCCGGATCGACTCTTCAAATATGACTTGGCGTCCTCCGGGATAGGGGTGTTGTACGCAGCTTCCCAGTCGTAAGTTTCAAGGCCAGGTTTTGTGATCGCGATTGTGATGGCTGGACCATCATCCAACAGCTTCCCTACCGGTAAGTCGATCCAGTCTTTCTCGTCAACAAGCTTGTCCCCTTCAGCGCTCTTGACGATTTCCAGTTGGTCTTTAGGACCAATGCCGGATCTGAAAAGGATTTTAGAAGTCCCGAAGACACCGGCTGAGAGAATTACTTTTCCTTTTGGGTTTAGATTGATGATTCCGGATACTCCTCCTGGGCCTGATTCTTCAACTTCAACCCCGGTAACATCCTTCGGTTTTCTCAGAACGCGGGTCACAGTTGTGTTCATCTTCAACTCGAAGTTCTTCTTTTGAGATGCAGAAAGCAGGTACGTAGCCATAGGTCCACCGCGTTCTCCATTGATGAAGAAGTGCTCGGTGCGCGATACAACTCGGTCTTTGGTATCAGGCTGTTCGTTCGCTTTAATGAGCTTGTACGGGCTAGGAAGAGAAGTGTTAGTCAAAGTTTCAATGACCAGATTCGGGCCATCTTAGACATAGAGTTTGCCGTCTTGGGAGGGTGTGTCGGTCCAGGGGATGCGGGCGAAGGCGCGGGATACGGCAGGTGCGAGATCTGTGGACTGGAAGCCGGGGGGCATGACTGTGTCCCAATCGTCTTTGGTGGGCTGGTGTGGGTTAATGAAATGACATTTTGAAATAGGGAGGGAGCGGTGCGATATGAGGAGGGATATAAGAGTAGCATGAACGTACCTTCCACCACAGTCCCCCATTTATCGCCGTTCCGCCACCAAGTACACAGCTCGCCGGAACGGAATAATCGGGGCATAGAATCCCTTGGTTCTCCGTATGGTTGGCCCAGATGTACGTGTATAGTCCTGGGATATCGAAGCGGGTTAAGTTGCTACCTTCCAGCCATGCTGGGCGTAATTCTATCCAATTCATCAGAAACCTATCCCTCTCAAAATTAAGGGTCCAGAAAACGGCTTACGGCCTCCATATCTCCGTGACGAAGCCCAGCCTCTTTCTAACAAAAGAACAGATTTCCCGCTTTCGGAGAGTCGGTCTGCGAGGGGGATTCCGGCGGCTCCGCTGCCCACGATTATGTAGTCCCATGTGCTGTTCATGGGCGCTGCAAGGGCGGTGTAAGTCACTGTAATGTATGTCAGACGAGTTGAAGTGTTAGCGGGATTAACAGGAAGTTCTGACATAGAGGGAAGAGAAGAAGATTGCGAAACTTCATGATGAATTGACTGAAAGATGAGAATCTAGGGATTGATGATAATAGAAGAAAAGAGCTGTAGTCTCGAAACAAAACCTGGGACGTTTGCTTATTTGAACCTCTCAAGACGGGAGATGACGTTCGCCCTGTCGAAGTAAGCTTCCATCAATCCTATCCCTCCACTATATAAGCCTTACCCATAGCAAATCCTCCCAGTGCGATCTCTAATGAAAGGTTCGATCCCACCTCACTTCAAGGCTGTCATATCCAAAGCGTTGGAATTTAACTCGTGGACTCCCCTGAACTTACCAGGCATCGTGGTCTGCAAGGATGGGGTAGCATGGGTTTTGATTGGTGCAACGACTCCAGGAACAGTTGATCCTGCGAGATACCTGGAAAACGTACCCGGGTTCCCGTTTTCGCCCCATCATAATATTTCTTGTGGGTTTTTGTGTTCGCTGCCCGCGGGAAGAGAAGTTATCCCATTATCCACTTTATTAGTCAGCCAATATCTCGGTCAATAGTGAGTTAACAATTTTAGGAAAGGCAGAGATATTGGATTTGGGACGCCTTGTCCAACCACCCTGTTGTATGCCTGCACCTGTACTTATTGTGATGACGGGATGGTCACCGAAGTTGCTTGTGTTTAGCTCAAACCACCTCCACCAACCCCTCATGATCATACGTGGGATCCTAAAGCACCAAGAAACGATGTACGCAAGGGCGAAGATCAGAATCACACTTATTATTGAATATCTTACAACAGAACCCAAAAAAGCGCTCAAAATACAAAGGGATCTCCTTCCAGCTCCTGCCATAATCTTCTTTTTCGTCGGTGCCAGTCGCGAATGGGTTGAACGTATGCCGACTGACGCCTGTCTCGACTGCGGTCCGCGAGAGGGACTGCTGCTTCCGGGGGAGGAATCTCAGGGATATGTGGGGGACCCAGCCCTGAAGGTGGGCTGCTTCCTTTACGACTCAACTTCAATGATAGGAGGATGAAGACGCCTGCGATCAATATTACGAGCAGGAGCATAATCTTCCTCTTGATGCTTCTCCTTTGGTATCCCGAGGCGACTTTGAGCTCCTTGTCTGCCTCTTTCACATCTGTCGCCATTCTTTCGACGTTGTAGTCAATTCGATCCAGCATGCTGCCCTGGTCAATTACCATGGTCTGCAGCTCCTGGAATATATTTGCTAGCTCGATAATGCCTTGAGCAATATCCTCAATTTCGCGTTCCCGTTGGGCGATTAAAGCTTCGTTCGGATCATGACGAAGACGTTGTTGTTTAGTCTGGAGGAGAGTTGATTGGGAAAAGGACCGATCTGCATCGGATTCTTGGAGTGCGGGATCGTTGTAGGGGTTCTGAACGGGGGTTGCGGAGCGGAAGGGCGAGGAGAAGCCACCGAGGCTGCGGAGCTCTACATGAAATTGTCAGCAGAAGGATCACAATGGAGAGTAGAGTCACACACTCTTCAAATAAGCAGCTTGTTTCTTGCGGAACATGGCGCTCACATCCGCAACTCTTGATGCCAGGGATATCTTAAGGTTTTGGGCCATGACCTCCTCGCCATTGTTGATGCTGCCCTGCTGCTTTGCCTCGCGCACCATCATCTCGATTCTCTGTATTGCCTTCTGGCACTTTTGGAAGCCTCGACTGATCTCCTGCGTTACTTGCTCAATCTCCCGCTCTTCCCGCCTTTTGACCTCTTCGTCATCGAAGCCGGGCAAAACGTGCTTCTGGTGCAGTTGATCGAGCTTCCGAGTCTGCTTTGCGATCTCGGATAGATACTCGGTGACCTCGTCCTGGGTGTCGAGCCATCGCGGAGGCAGCAGGTCCATCTCAATCACCGCATCGCCGTCGTCCTCGAAGGCACCTGCGGACATGAGTCCAAGGCGCTCCTCGGATATCCGCCCAGTGTCTCCGAATCCATTTGAAGCAGGGCCTCCATAGCGGGGTTTCTTAGCGGGGTGGTGGGAATAGGACTGGCGGTAGGAGATAAAACTATGAAGGATACGTTAGCGATACTGGGAGCTAGGGGTGTTTGTAGGCATGAGCCGTACAGATTGGTTCGATCCCGCCACATGGCTTTGGCAGGTGAAGTGTGAGGCTGCTATGTCATGATATATAGCGGCGGAGATGACGGGGGGCTCGGCGGTGTGCGGCTATCAGTGTTGGTGTCAGGCTGGGTAGTTGAATGAAGGACATTTGCGTTTTCCAGAGCCCGCAGAGCCGCACTGGCAGCAGCGTTTTGGTTCCTTGGCAGCTGTGACAGGGCCAGGTTGCGCTTATTTAGCGGCACTTTCAGCTGGATACGGGACAATTAAGGGGACGTATGGCGTGCCTCATCAGGGAAGGCGGGACAGTCAGGCATTTCAGCAGCCAGCCCTCAGTTCATTTCACTCTCCAGCCAGCCGCGACGCCTCTGCTCCTACACACACTCACCACACACGACACCGTTAAAGACACTACTGCTCTACCTCTGGATTAACTCCCCGCAGGCACTGAACTAGACACCAGCCCCCGCCGACACTCTCTACACCAGCAGTCATGGTGCGTGCCCCACGCAATTAAGCAATCTCGTACCCCGCCCTCGCAAAAACATCACGATAACCCAACCCCCGTTTCGCATACAGACTGACCCGTCATCACAGGCTGACTCCCTTACCGAAGAGCAAGTCTCCGAGTTCAAGGAGGCATTCTCTCTGTTTGTGAGTTTCCTTTTCCCCTATCTATTTCCATTCGCTGCTGCCTGATGGAATCTGGATTGTTTGCATGTGGAGCGGACTGTTTTGCTGACACGACTGCACCGATTAGGACAAAGACGGCGATGGTCAGTACTATTCCCTTTTGCGAGTTTATCATGTCGCCCTGCGATCAAGCGACAACCGCTATGTGTGACAGCTGTCGCTGCTGCCGTCGGGCTGAACCCCCTTGCCCTCCCCCGGCATCGTCACACACTATCAACATTGAGCTGAGTTTTGTGTCGCTAATACAAACATTTCACAGGCCAGATCACAACGAAGGAACTGGGTACCGTCATGAGGTCGCTTGGTCAGAACCCCAGCGAATCTGAGCTCCAGGACATGATCAACGAGGTTGACGCCGACAACAACGGAACGATCGACTTCCCAGGTATACATGACCACAACCAAGATTAAATTGACTAGTAGGCTGACAGATGGACCTGCAGAGTTCCTCACGATGATGGCCCGCAAGATGAAGGATACCGACTCTGAGGAGGAGATCCGAGAAGCATTTAAGGTCTTCGATCGTGACAACAACGGTTTCATCTCGGCCGCCGAATTGCGCCACGTCATGACATCCATCGGTGAGAAGCTGACAGACGATGAGGTCGACGAGATGATCCGCGAGGCCGACCAGGACGGCGACGGCCGAATTGACTGTACGATTCCCATGCCCAAAACCCAGCTTAAATGACCAACTAACAATCGCAGACAACGAGTTCGTTCAGCTCATGATGCAGAAATAAAGGAAGCGACAGTCTGTTTGTGCAACGAGTATATGCATTCAACCATAGCGATATGGGTTGACGGTCCTTGGCAACGGGTAATGGAACGGGTCTATTATTCTTTGAAGGCACTGGTTGCTTGGGGGACTTCTCTGCTGTCTTTCATCCATCAATTGAGTCTTTTGGCAGACTGGGAGTTTGATATCCTCAATTTCCATTTCTCCTGTGCCTTCGAACTGGTGCCCATTGTCAAGTGAAGCTAAAACGCACGTGACTCACGTCCAGAAGTGAAATCCAACCTTGGATCTAAGACCGAATGGGTTTTGAAGTTTTAGGATTGTTGATTACATTATGTGGTATGTAGGTGCTATCCTGTTAATAGATATTTTTACTGACCTAATGACATTCCGAGGTTGGCATGTGCTTTCCGGATTCATCCACAGGTCTTGGCATCTTCACCACTGCACCTTCAGGAATTTTGACCAGCCCCAGGTATATACCTACGCTAACAGTATTTTCCTAAACTGCTGGTGTTTGCTATTCTCTACACTTTGCCGCTCCTTTTTTTGACTGTCCAAATGCGGCTCGTGTGCGCTTTGTTGAAACGCGAGCAGATCGAATGGCCGGGAATGTGGGTAGAGGAGGAACAAAGAGCTGTGTAGATGAATCCAACTCTTCATAGAGCTCTGTACGGAGCACCTTCTGAATATACCGTCTCACTTTGATTCTCGGCTCTTAGTGTCGATTTGAACACCACACCCTTGGGGTATCCACATTCGGCGAAAGAACGTGGTGATTGGTAACTAGACATTCCGACCGGACGGTTTGCTGGCTGGTTTGGCCCTTGAAAACGAGCTTTGGAGAAATATAGCAGGCTCGGAAGAGGGTCAGGAGGTTGTGTTAGGACAGTATGGATCCGACTGGTACTGAAAGAGAGGTCGTGGAGACCGAGAAGGGCCATAAAAATTCTGGCAGCGGAATGCCAAAAGCATCGGCAAAACCACTTCCAACTTGGAATGGCATGCCTACAAAAGTAAAGAACCAAATTTTGCTGGAAGCTGGTAGGGAAGCCAGCTTCGTCAGCCGACTCACTTCCAAGCAGGATTATCAAAAGGGCGAAGTGGCGCAAATGGCAGTCCCTTTCGACTACTGGGATTGGCGTGGCCTTGATGCGCAAGAATGGGATACAGCGCTCGATAGAAGAAAGAAGCGTGTCTGTAGTGATCGCCAAAGAGTCGCTGACGACAAAATCAAGGACGAAGGCTACCGTCTTGAGAAGGAGAGATGGGAGAAGTTCAAATCCCAAGTCAATGACTCCAATTGGAAGAACGTTAAACATATCGCAGTGGCTCCTTGGATGACGCTCATCGATTACGAGTGGATAGGGAGGAATCTGAGGGGACTTAAGGCTCTGGATCTCAGCCACTTCGAGGCCTTTGAAATCAGTTGGACGGACTTGTGCCAGGCATTCAAAAATGCCGGGAGCTATTCAGGGACCTTGGACCCTGATGATCTTAAAGAGTTTACCTGCCTTGGAGAGAATAGGGGGAAATGGCGAGTCGAGCTGGCCAAGCTCCGGGCGGAACACAAGCGCGCAGCGAAACGCTTTGAAAAACCAGGGGAAATATGGTGTAACCAATCAGAAGATGCGAAAATTGAGTTGCTGTCGGCGCGGAGACAGGTTCATGAGTTCTGCCAACGGCTCGTCAAGGAGCAAGAAGAACATAGCAAGAAAAAGAAGAAGAAGCTGTATATTAAGAGTAAGCTCGCGGAACTCATGGAAAAGGCAAGAGGTGGTGGAAATATTCTTGACAGTCTGGAATGGCTTGGTGTGCAGGATTGGACGGTGTCACGTCACCCAAAAAATGCGACGAATGGAACTGCGGTTGAAATCATCGGCGAGTGCGGCGAGAAATTGAAAACTCTCTCCATCCGTGGACTTTATGAAAGGGATCGCCAGAGACGAGACGGTGGGGAATGGGCGCATGAGGTTGTGTGTGATCTTCTGTACGGCATCAGGAAATATGCGCCGAAGTCGGTCAAGACGATAGAACTGCGGAGGTCAATCGAGTTCTTGCCATACTTCGTGCGGGAGTTGAGTAAAGACAAGAATAATGGGATTGAGAATATCGGACTGGATATTGGTGCTTGGATCCAGGTTTATCCCCTTGCCAACACCATTTATCACAGAGATGTTGGCAGTCCTCGTCCTCGTTTTATGGGCGACAGGAACATGGAATTATGTGACCCTGGTAACCGGGAAGAAGTTGGCCATGAGCCTCCAAAAGATGGAGATCCACGAAAGGAATCCAAGGAGGCCAGATATCGTGACCCCAAGAGCGAGGATTTCAATTCGAGTCACGTCAATGAGGATGAGGATTGCCCTTGCGATCACGAAGCCATAGCAGCGCTAAATGATGATTGGAAAGTCAATACGCTACCTCAAATGCTATACAGGCTCTACCACTCTTTCAATCAACCAAGAGCCAACATTAAAGTTATTCCCATCTCTCCAGAGGCCCACTGGCGGAGCACGGAGCCGATCCATCCATTCGCTTTGATCCAACTAGCGGAAGACGTGCCAGACTTTCGCCATGGGGAGATTCTGGAAAAAAATTTCAATCACAGCGAAAACCTAGTGGAAGTATTTCGCTGGCTCAATGAGAATCTCAATTGGCGACCACTTTTCGACTGGGATTGGTTTATGCGACTCGACAAGGCGGAGCCCACTGTCAATATGAAGAACGAATACCTGTGGAATCGGGTACAACTTGGACCACTACTACAAGGTATCACTCAGCACTTCAAGTGGCTACGCTATAGCGGGATCCCACTACACCTGCTAATTCGATGTCGTTCTGGTCTCTACTGGGGAACTCCTGATTCAGAAGAGGATTGGCAGTCTTGGCTTCAAAAAGATTTCACTGCGAATCTGGACGACTTTGCAGGAATGATCGATCGACTCAGCATTTTCTACCCCTTGTGGAATCCCCTGTCCGCAGAACGCCTAGCCGAAATCGATAAACTCGACCCCGATCATAGACATCCGATAAGATCGGGCAAGAAGATTATACCCGGGGTCCTAGCGGGGAGGGGACAGCAAATGGCAAACAAAAGCAATCTGAGTAAAGTCTCCGCCGAAGAGATCATCTACCCAGGAAACGGTTGCCCTTCAGCACCTCCAGCCGGGGAAGACGCAGACAACCACTCTTCCAACAATTCAGATCTCGACGATGCCGACTTCTCAGTAGCTAGCCGCGCTCCTATCATTCGGCGCGAACCACCTCTCCATATTCTGGCCCGCAGAACAGCGTACCTGCGTGAAGCAGTCGGCTGGCAACGCTTCTGGCGCCACTACTCCTTCAAACTAACATCCCTAAAATTGCTGCGCGTCCGTATGCCTCGCTCTTTTGACAAAGTGCGATCCTGGCGTTTGGCTAGGCTACTAAACAAGAATCTAGGTTGGTCAATGATCAAGTATGCAGACGAACGGGCACCAATTCAGACTCAGGAGGATTTTGAACGGTATTTCAACTTTGAGTTGTTGGTGCGCGAGGGGATTGTATCGCCAGGGTCAAAGGGTTATAAATTCTCGGTTCCGCAAGTAACATGGCGGGAGGAAGTGGGGAAGAAGCGGAAGAAGGATGGAAGGGTTTGGCCGGCGGGTCGATTCGTGAGGAGAAGTTGGGTCTGGAGGAAAGCTAAGATCGTATGGGAGGGAGGCAAGATCAAGGTGTTGAGTAATGAGCAGTGGCGACATAGAGTATTTACGAAGCAAGATGAGGATGAGACGCAAGGAAACGAATATGAAGAGCTGGGGAAGGCAAGGGAAAGAGCGGAAGCGGCGGCGGAGAGAGAAGCAAGTAGGAAGTCTGAGCTACAGGAACGTAGGGCGGAGTACAAGGCCAGTGAGAAGTATCAAGAGGAAATAAGGGGACAACAAGAGGAACGGGAGGAACTGGAAAGGGATAAGGAGGCGAGGGAAAAGATCTGGCGTAAAAGCGGGTTCCCAGTGTTACCATTTGACGAAAACGAGGACGATGAGCTAGATGAAGTTGCCTACGCTGAAGCTATGGCCAATTCTTTGACGACTTCCGCACCTATGGGATCTGCGCTATTGGCTTCTGGGTCGCTAGAGGACTTAGCGACAGGTGTTCTTGGACCATCTGGTGCACCTGACGACACGGGATTCACCGGCCTCGGAGTGCTTGATACAGATTTCGAGGATCTGGAAGAAGCGATCGCATTTGAGGTTGCTGCGCAAAAAAAGGCACCTGTTCCTATATCCGAATCAGAACAACTCGGGCCTCCGACTGCTCCAGCTGCTCCGACTGCTGGACTGTCAACTCCAGAAGCTTCAAATGAACTGGTCGAACTCACAGCCCAACCATCTAAAGCTGAAGGGAAGCGTAAAAAGGAGGGCAAGGATGAAGGCAAGACAGCGAGTGAAGCAAAGAAGCCAAATTCAACGAGAGAAGAAAAGAAGAAGAGACTCTTCAAAAAAGCGGCTCCTCCACAATTTAAAACAGGCGTGGAGGCCCAGGGCACACAGATTGTCGTCACACAAACGACCACCACAATTATTCAACAGATTGATACAGGAGTCCAACCAACCGCTGATACTACAGCTCTCTCTGCCGAGCCTTCGGTCACAGAAAGGAAAACAAGATGTAAGGCCAAAGATAAAAAAGTCAACGAATCTGAACTTGCCGAACCCACCATCGAAGACACTCCAGCTAAGCCAGCGCAAGAAGCCCAGGAAGGTGCAACTGAACCTACAGAGCCGAAGGCGGACAAGAACGAAACGAAGAAAGGGGAGAAACGAAAGAAAGATGAAGTCGAAGAAGCCAAGGACGAGAAATCGGAATCCGAAGACATACCCAAAAAAAAGAAGAAGAAAAAGCATAAAGATTCTGATGAGGAGCATGAGAAGGAGCCTATGCCGGCTGACGGCGGGGATGATAAACCCAAGAGAGGAGGCAAAGCTGTGGGAGGGACGGGTAGGGGTGGTAGAGGGTCGAGAGGCGGGAGAGGAGGGAAACGGGATGGTAAAGGCGAGGATAATGATGGAGCTGGAACTGGTGATGCTGGCGAGAAAGGGGCGGGAAGAGGTGGGAGAGGAACTGGAAGTAGAGGCGGTAGAGGAGGCAAGAGGAAAAAGGCGGTTGAGGATGAGGAACAGATCAAGAGTCCGGTTGCAAGTCGGACGAGGAGTCGGCAGAAGGGGACAAAATGAACAGCAAAGAGGTTGAATGTCAAGTTTCGTTTGAGTATTTTGATGTTAGGCTTTTTGGTCTGTAGTTTGTTTGGGGTAGTTCGGTTTACCGTGATGATTTGTAAGCAAGGCAATGGGTCTAAAAATTACACCTATATCAAATTAGGAAATGGAACGTGAATTCGATAATGTTTTTTGTCTAGATAGGAGGCTATCTTTGGTTTCATCGAGATTGTATATGTTGGTGCATGGAGGTACTTTGCATATATGTGTACCTGAGGTACGAAACAAGTGAGACACCTGAATTTAGCTATGTAAACCATCCTGTTGTCATTAAACGCCATAATACCAATATATTAGGGTTGCGCTAATAGAGAAACTCCGCACTGTGCTACTTTATTCCTGCCGTGCTTGCTGAGTAGTTTGGAGTGCAAGAGGTTGTATGTGGCTATGCATAGGCCTCAGGTTATAATCTCAACTCGACTTTCAACCTTCCCTCCCCCAGCCTTCCAGCTTGGCTGGAGTATGCTTTGCCACGCAGTCCTCTCCTTTGTCCATGGTATTTAGTTCACCTTGTCTGGCCGCGTGCCAACCATGAAGATTCGCCAAACACGATATCTCTTCCATGATTTGAGCTTACAGGATATCGGGCACTCGAAAATCGGATGCTAAGCGCTGCGGCATGGAAGGCAGTGCAGCCTGCTGGTCAATCGTGTAGCTTTATTATTGGACAATGCGATAAGGCAGAAGAGACGCAGCAATTGATTACCAGCTCAGCCTTTAAAACACCCGCACAGATGAGATAGGCGGTTTCTTTGTAACTACTATAACCTTTTCCATATGTGTTCCATCAATTAGATTTGACGCAAACGTGATCATTTTTGCCTTGCGCCCCTTCTCATTTGAGATTCGAGGGAGACTACTCTCACACTTCAACCTGGCTCAAGTTACTAAAGATGTCGTACGGCAACGCTTGCTTCCCGGAACAACAACTCCTTTGGTTGGCCTTGCTTCAAGTACGCTTGGATGAATCTTTCTCATCATTATGATAAGTGCCCACATACACGCTGCAAGGGGTGCCCAGTACTAGTGTACGAGACTGCTCTCCAAACCACTCTTCTCCAAACATCCCATGATGAGAGGTCGGCATCTACAACCATAGAAACTCACATATCCAGACATGAACGGTATGATAACATTGTGGAAGTTCCATTCACACGTCTTAAAGGGTTGGGTCTAGGAGCTTTTGCACGCGTCGACGCTATTCAGATGAACAAAGGACTCCTAGAAGAAAAAGTCTTTTGTAAGAAAACCAATGACTGTACCGGGACCGCAGAGTCAAACGACCGTCGAAAAATTGCTCCAGGAAAGTCAAATCATGGCCAAAGTGCCCCACCCGCACATTATCCCTGTAGTATTCACGTACGAATATGCAACAAAGTGCAGAACAATTTCGTCTGGAGTTGTGATGGACCTCGTTGCTGAAATGAATCTGGAAGAACATTTCAAAGAAAAGGAGCAGGAAATGAGAAACGTCAAAGTAGGTGGACGACTTACCATCCTGAATCGGTGTCGAAAGGACCTTCTTCAGTGGAGCGGATGCCTTACTCGAGCGTTGGCATTCATTCACAGCAAACGCATCCGATGCAAAGACATCAAACCCCAAAACATTCTTATCAAAAGCGACAAAGTCGTCATAACATGATTTTAGAATTTCGAAGCACTTTGAAGAAGGAATTACCACAATGAATTTCACTGGCCCACTCCCTCGCACATCTCGATATTGCGCCCCAGAGGTCGCCGCCGACTATCCAAACTTGCTTCCGAGAACGCGCTTGGGGGACGTGTTCTGCTAGAGATCGCTACCGTGATGGACAACGGCTATATAACCGAGTTCAGAGGGGTTCCAGAGGAATATTGCAAGCGTACTGATGCCGCTCTCCAGCGGATTGTGAGCAATACCTAGTTCGCCCGATTGAGTAGCTTGGATTTCCTATACTTCCTTGCACTCAAACCCTTTGACCAATTTTGCCTCAGAGCCAACGAGTTAGCGATGGTTGTGGGAGATACCGGACATCCAGTTTGCGAATTTCCCGATTGTTACCATCCTTCAGAAAGATCAACACATGAGTATTCTTCTGTGCTTGCGGATATGAAAATAATATTGGCGAGAACCATTACGAATGGAAACAGATCAACACTCGAATCTCACAAAATACCAAACTCCGAGTGTTTCTGGAGCAGAAAGATCCTTATCGAGCCTTTACCCGGGTTCCGATACAGACAACGAGACGCCCAGTCAACCAGTGTTTAAGGCAGCACTTGAAGGTGCTAGCCAACAGTAGACTTAAAAAGCGTTTCAGTCAGGGTGATGGTGTTTCATGGCCTTGGAGCAAGTCAAAACCACCTTTCCCTTTGATCAATCCGATTAATGATGTGTATATCAGCCTTAACGCGTTACTATCTTCCTTCTACTTCTGCTCTAGCTATCTTTGTAGGTATACCTGCAAAGTCATCCGAATATCTGCGACCGTCTTTTCAATTCATCCTTTCCTCTACGTATATCTAGTTTCTTTTCCCGTTTATCCATTCAATCTTCTATCACAGGTTACCATTCCAACTTATAGTCCTGCCACCGGCTCGCCAAATTACCTCACAATATATTTGGCATACCTCGTGCTAATAAGGTTTACAGCTGAGAACATTATAACAGAATCCTTCTGAAGCATGAGGACTTATAACGCAATAGTTAAACAGTACAGCTTCCTCATACGAAAGCAAAAGCTTGGAGAGCTCCCAGAGAGAGATGCCAATATTTTCAAGCTGTCTCGGAACTTTTTAAGAATCTCCGGCGAGCCATACTTCCCCCCAAGGAGAGAAATCCTTTTGTTCGAAAGCTAGGTGTATGGCGCTTTTCAGCCTCGCCTATATTCTAACCCATTTATGCCAAACATATCTTTACCTTACTTTCGACGAAAATGACCTCTTCCTCTTCTCCTTCGGATGTCACAAGAATATTCTTCCTAACCTGCTTTAGTATTTTTTTACGGTGAGTCGTGTTCTGTTCCACTGCATCGTATCTGTGGAATTATTAACGAAATTCCAGATAATGTAGCCACAAAATATGCCGAGAACAAGACCAACAACCCGTGATTTTCTTTAGATTATAGCTTCTCTTTAGCCGAGTCGTAGCTAACAGAGTGCTACTCATCATACTTATCATGTCGCCTATCTCCATTGAGCTTTACATCAACTAGGATTATAAAATTCAGCTTACAGAGCTTACATGCTCCGCTTCAGTTAATTAACACAAAGGCTGGAGAATCCCTGAATTAGTATAACTTAAGTTACGTTCAAGATGTGATCAGCCTATTAAAACGACCAAGCCAACTCTAGTGGTTTTCAGACAAGCCGTTTCCATAAAACGGCTTCCACAGGCACTTCAGCATGTGATCCCTATCTCAAGTTAAACTAGGTGTCACCTTTTTTTAGATCAACTGTCTTTGCATTATTCAAGATAACCAGGATAATCTTGGACGGGAACTAAAAGTTACGCCTCAAATTTACCAGCAATTATATGTGGCTATCTCAGCTTCATCTAGCCAAGGCGTTAATGAGATTCAAGTATCAGTCATCAAACGGCAAGCTTGGGACTCTCTACACCTTTGATGGATCAGTTTCGTCCAACGTCCACGAGCCTATAGACAAGCGCGCATAGGCGTACCAGAAACGGCGAATATCCCCACGTTTACTGGAATATGGCATTCACTATATGAAATGGATGTGTCGTGCCTGTGTGTCAAAAGATGGAGACATATAACTTTCATGGTACTCCAACACACTTCATCCTCCATTTCCATGTGTGGAAGGCCACACGTTGCCATTTCTGGAGTTGCCAAGATATTCTGAAAAAGCACAGAGTATGAATACTTGGCAGGGCTTTGGAGAGAACGTCTTCTTTATGATCTTTGTTGGGAAAAGGATACGAGCTATATCCTTGACCCCGCCAATATGGAGCAATTTCCTTGTTATGGACAGCAATTGATGGAGAGGCAAGGTGGTACTTGCTTGAACTGGAGAATCCGGAAATCTTCGCTGGGCCTGGTAACGTTAGAATATCGAAGCTACCATAAGCCAACATCCTTCAAATACAACCCAGGGTATCGTTACAGCTGACACACTACTCATCACAGAAAGAATTGGAGTTATCGAATGGTTCTACAGCCGGTACAATTTCTTCATAAAAGGTCATGGGTTCAGCGCTTCTCCCAATGTAAAGGAAGAAGGATGGTCCGACGATTTGGATGGTCATATCACCGTCACCGCTTTCTTACTTTTCACCGGCGATTCAAACTGTGGGTAATGATACCGCGGTGATGACTGCGGGCCGATCCCCAATGAATATTCATTGGATACATACACTCGCATGAGGCCATTCCAAAATGCGTGTCGAAGGCGCAGAAATCCAACACAAGATCAGGATGACAAAGACTTTTTCGCCGATTTCGAAACACTGACTATCAAAATTATATAACTCGACGCCTCCATCAAACGTTAGTTATATATCATCGCGGCGTTGGAACACGTTACACTTCGATTACATCTAATCGATCCATTTTCTAGAAAACTGCAGCCATTGCACATCGGGTCATTCCTTAGGTTCTTCCAGAAGTAGCATGAAAAAGCAGCCAGTGCCTAGAGGGTTATGTGTTAATATGTGTGGCTTGAGTTGTTATTGATAAGGGATATTAGAGAGCCGGTTTAGATGTCACCGAGTAGCACGTCATCATCTCCCTATAATCGGCCCTTCCTTCGTCAGCTGTTTATGAGTCCTCCTAAGTACTATCATACGTACTCTGTTACGTACTATCCACATCTGTTGTGTATATAGATCGACTCTTCCACTCATCCAATGAACCATGGGTTACTACGTTAATTCCCTGCACTCGGTTACATTAGACCCCTTCCGCCTTCGGAAGGCCTCTAGGATGGTTAAAGCTTTAGCATAGGGTGCGAACAAATCCTATTTTGAAGAATTACAAAGTTCACTTAATCCCATGCCAAAGTAATAGCCACTTCCATTGAGACTACTCCGGACGTGTTACGGAACTCTCTGGATAGCTCCAGCGCCTCAAGCAGTTCTATTCCATTCATACGAGTAATACTCTATGTTTTATCATGTAAACTTAAATGTCGCGATTTATAATATAGCGTTTTGGCCCTAAAGTTAAACTAACGAAATGCAGCCGCGGCAATTGACATACTTCCGTACCTTGGACGCACTCTC
The DNA here is from genome assembly GCA_010093925.1 of Zopfia rhizophila CBS 207.26. Lineage (NCBI taxonomy): Eukaryota > Fungi > Ascomycota > Dothideomycetes > Zopfiaceae > Zopfia > Zopfia rhizophila. Next base: position 1,098,897 of record ML994656.1, on the reverse strand, counting down.
GGGAGCACTTAGCAGGTTTCGTAGCGCCAGAAGATATTGAGATAGATCGTTGAATGTCTCCTGGAGGAAGCATGCGAATTGACTCTCTGTTCAAATGCCTGTTCTAATTTCACATACCTCTCCTTCTCTCTCAACATCACATCCAAATTACAAGGCATATTCAAAGTACCAGATCAGAACACGAAATATCAAAAGACGGACCCAGTCCGTATTCATCAGAAGTAAGCTCATCCAGAAGTTCTTCATGCTATCTCGCATTCTCAAACCCATCTCTCCCGTCACCAGTCCAGTTTTGGCTATTACTCCAAAGAAATCGCTCCGCTCATTCCAAATCACGACTCCCATCTGACCTTTCCATAACCGCTCCAGAATCCCCTCTCTCTCCAAACCCCCGTTCGCTCTCCAGTCTCTCCTATACACCCACACCACCCTCAACCCTCCTTCCAACCATACTCCACAGGCCACTCTTAAAACCTTTCTCAGCAACCTACTTCCTATCCCCTAATCCCTAACAACAAACCGCAACCGTTCCTTCTTCTTCACCCTTCCTACTGTAATCCTCATCATCTTCATCATCCTGACTCTCGCTGCATCCCGCGGCACCATCATCTCTTGACCATTGATTTCAATCCCCAATCATCTTCCGTTACCCGGACCAGCGCCTTCAAATGACGCTCACGCGTCTCGATAAGATAAAACAGCTCTTTTCAAGCTCAGAGAGGGTAAGATTCAATATCTGTGTCCTGAATCAGCAGGAAGGGCGCTGGTTGTTCGAGGTTGCTCTGAGCAATGCCTAGGAGAGCTAGGGGTGGCGGAGGCAGATCTGATTTTGCGGGCGCGGCGGGAGCGGGAAGAGGCGCGGGAACCGTCTCTACGGGCCTGACGAGCGGCTTTTGGTGGCTGCGCGGAGGAGTTCGGAGGGCATTTTGAATGCTTGTCAGCGGAGTTCAGGTTTGAGGTGGGTGGAAAAAAGGATCGGGATTGAGTGGTAAAATCTGACTAGCAGCAAGAAGATGCGGAGAAAGGCAGATATACACAGTACAGAAAGGAAGCTTTTGGAATGGTCCTATGATTTAGAAAGGGGTTTCGAGGATGGGGAGAGGAAGGTATAGGGCGGGACTGAGGACACGGATCTATATGGAAGAATAAGATAGGCTTCCTATTGTGTAGCACGAAGCTCTTCACATAATAGTACGGTGTACTGCCATTACTGAATCGCATCCTGAAGCCATCCACGCCTACCTTTCTATTGTTCTTCCCATTCTGTACAGCACCTAAAAGCCAGTCAGGCCCTACCTTGCTCTTATTCTCTATTCAGAAACCTATTGTCTATTTTGCGATGAATGGGGAAATGGATCATGATCATCACCATATGCACCCAGTTCTCTAAACCAGTGAGCACCATGCCAAGTAACAAGCACGTCCCTTAGGGGACGTTACAACTTATTCATATGGGAATATTCCACTTCGGCCGTTGTCCATGGCATCTAAAGCGGCACTATAAAGCTATCTGTATGCATCAGGCCCCAATATGCAGGGGTCACGCAAACCTAACCTCACTGAACAGACTTGCCCTAACCTGCATCAACGCAACAATCTCCAACACAAATTCCTGCAGTATCACCACATTTGTAAGTATGTGGCCTAAACTTGCTTCCCTAATATCATCCTTCTCCCGTGCTTCCGCTTCAGCCTGGGCAGCTGGATCATCGGGAGGATCCTTAGGTGGTGGTTGGTATTTCGACAGCATGACTTCCACAATTTGCGAATCTGCAGGCCGTCGGAATCGAATACGCCGTTTCAGAAATTCAGAATTAGCGACTTCAGCTAAATTGCTGAAAACGTCTGCCATGAGCGTAGTCTGATGATTCGCCGCCCGAGGCGCCGGTAACGGCGACATTCCGCGTGAAGGTGAGCCCACCAGTGTCTGGCCTCCCAATTTCGACGGCGCGGGTGAAGAAGTAGGGGTATGTCTATGATCTAGACCCTCTTTTCTTCCTCTCGGGGACTGAGTCCTGGATGGCGAAGCCGAGTTGTCCAGAAGGTACTTCGGTACCTGAGGAGTCCACATCCCAGCAGGCAGCTCTGTAGAAGGACGACTGGGTTTTATCTGCGGCGGTGTCGATTTTATCGCTTCGTTGATTTCTTCGTGAATGTGGAAGGCTTGCTTTCTGTTCGCGAGATGTTCATCGAAATCTTTGATGTCGGCGCGCAGAGCCTCAACTTGAGCTTGGAGTGACTGCAAGCATGCGAGGAGAGGCGATGTGGCCGATGAGTTCCATGTTGGTTGTCGACTGGCTCTGTACATGTCTCGGAAGCTCTCATTTGAGAAGTCTTGAGGTTCCTCGTCTTTGTTATCCGCAAAGTAGTAATTAGAAGGATCTACTGAGAGCCATCCTTCAAGTCGTAGCTGAGAACATGCTCCGAGATTGACGATTGCTTCCGTGAGACCAAGATTCGTTTCAACATCGTTCGTAAGGAACCTGAGAAGTAGATCCAGGAGAGCCTTGAAAAGCGGATCCTCGGGGATCAGGTAATGAGGCCCTACCTCTCGTGGACCGGTCTCCGAATCGAAAAAGCTAGGACTCTGGAGAGGGGAGTTCGGTAAAGCTAGACTTTTCAGAGAGCACGGATGGTTCTCTAGCATACTCAGCTTGTCCTTCAAAAGGCTTTCATATGCCTCATCCACCCCAGTCTCTCCAGCAAGCCCTATAGCGAGGTTGAGATAGGTCTCCATCTCGGCGTTTAGCGCGCCAACAGTCCGATGGGGCTCTTTGTGATGAATATCCACAACCTTGATCAAGGAACCAAGAGCATAGCCGTGATTCTTGCCCAGAATGACTGTAGTCAGTTTCAGAGCTGCGATAACCGTCTGTGGATTCCGTGACTGAGTACTGCTCAAGATCAGATCGACCAGATTGAACAAAGATGGATTCATTCTGTCGTCTTCTTTCTCCGGGACATTGAGCAACATAAGGGATTGTCGTCGTTTCACAGCAGCCGGGGATCGAGGGGCCCTGGGAGACGTAGCTGCGTAATCTGGGAGAGCAAGCAAATAGTGCAGTATCATATGGACAAGCTCAGGATGATCAAGTACGTCAAGAATGCGTCGTAAGTAAGTGAGAACTGCTACTGAAGAGCCACCGTCGATGTCGGACGACTCCAATAGGGAGGGGTATCTGTGCTCGTATTAGTACTCAGTATTGGGAAGCTTGGAGAGGTTGGAAGGGTTTCAACGAACAATAACTGCTGTAGGAACAGAATCTGAAAGTGATCTATCAAAGTGTGTCTAACATCAATAGATCTGCAATGCTCGAGGACGTCTTGCCAGAATGTGAGATACGAAAGGAAAGTATCCAGGTGAATTTGGAAGTCAGGGGAGAAGAGGCTCTCAGCTTGATGGTTCGACTGCATTTCGCCATAATCTGAAAGGCTCAGGATGAGTGGTAGATCATTCGACGGGTGAAGGATGGAGAGTTTCCTGTAGAGCGTAAGTAGTGAGCCTGAGAACTGGTAAGGAAGCATCAAACCTGCTCAGCTGACTGTATAACGCTCCCAGGCCACTAGCCATGAGAGTCGGGAGGTCACTGTTAACAATCCACTGTTCCAGACCTTCCGATTTAGATGCAGACTCGAAGATGTATAGCAATCCTGTTCGCGCGAAATCGCCAATGCGACCTTCGTGATGGACGTGGTCAATAAGTTGGTAGCACAACGGGAAGTCCTCTTTCTGCGTTACGCCTGCAAAATCGACCTTCCGATTCACCAGACGTCCGTTTGCGTCTGCCGGGTGTGTCGTGAACCACACGGGGAGTATTTCCGACTGCAACCTAATCTTCGCAGCGATCCCAAACAGCAACTCCACAATATCCGCCTCTATATCTTCTCCAACAGCCATACTTCCAGAACCAACAATGCGACCGATGAAGTTCATGAGAGATGCTGCAAACACATCATTCTCCAGAAAGTCCTCCTCTTCACTATCGATTAGCGCATTGTAGACAGTAACCGCATCCCTGACAACCCCCTCATCGTGTGCCGTGGCCGCAATCTTCGAAACCGCGGTGTATATTTGTTGGGAGGCAGCAAAACTGAGGCAAAGATGAGGCGCCGGTGATCGTGATTCATCGTTCAGGATGGCTTGGAGGCCCTGGAAGCCTTTGCGAATTCGTGCTATGGCCTCGGGATCGTTGGCCAATGGCTGCGCTTTGTGCCATACTTGCTTGTTCCCAGAGTCAGTCCTAAAGATTTTTCTAGGGGTTAAAAACCTTTACGAACCAATATATTATTGTATCTCTCCTTAAAGCGTGCCAGACGCTGCTGAGGGTTGTTGGCGGCGGCCTGTTTCTTCTGGGAGGACCCGCCGAGTAATCTCGTCCACTACGCCGAGTGTTAGTACGGGATATCACTTTGCGCGTGGATCAATACTGACGAAGTCCATAGTGGTTATACTCGACCCATAATGTGAGCTGCAACCCGTTGCGCGAAAGTGATGTCGACGCGTGCGACGTGGCTGGCGGAGGTAGTGGTGCTAGCTCCGAAACATGCTGAGCATTAAATGCACTTCCTGATTTGACATATCATATTTCCATCAACAAAGTCGCACATTGAAATCCTATAAATTTAGAATATAATGGAGACTTCAGAGTACTTGAAAGTCGATATTAATTACTGCTAATATATCTAAACACACGGGAGAAGAAAACTAAAAGGTATCACAACGAATTCATCGTAAGCCCTCGCTAGCTATCATTGGCTGGAACCACCTTCCCATCTACGATGATTTCTTCTGCGCGTTCAAATGCCACTCCATGATTTTCTGGAAGATACCCTTCCCACCTGACTCGATCACATCGCCGTGACACGGGATGATTCTGTCGAAATCCCACTTGTTGATATTGGCCACAGCCGCATTAAAGCCCGCTCGATCCCTGCTGCTAGCCGCATACCAGATGAACCTCTTCTGCCCGTTCCCGTACGTGTTAGTGAACGATCCAAACAGCTTCGTTAGGATTCCGCTCGTCGCGCTCACTCCTGTCTTGCTAAATTGCTCGGTCGAGGGATAGTTGAAGATCAAGTCGGCCTGTATCAGCGTTTTGGTAGGCTTGTGGTTGAAGACAAGTTCTTTGTTGGCGTGCGCGTAGACGTATTCATACTCGAATTCTGAGTCAAATTCGGGATCAATTGTAATGGACTTCTTTGCTGAAAAGACGTAGCTGAAAGGAACGTCTTCATTTTTTTGCTTGGTTCGCTTTTCTGGGAGACCCTCAGGGCCGATAACTTTGGCGGAAGGGTAGGCAGCGTGCCATGGTCCAAGGAAGATGTGGTGCTGTCCAAGTTAGCATGAATTGCGTCAATAGCAAATATTATGTGCTCCTTGGAGATAGTACGTACCTCAATATCAAGGGCGGTGATGTACTTCACTTCTCCCAATTTGGCTACGGTTTGTTTAACCTCGTCCGTCAATGCGACTGGTGAGAAAACAGCGAGGGCGCCCGATTGCAAGCGGACAAGGGTTGCATTTAGCAGTCGCTACATCTAACGTTGGGAGGCATAGCTTACCAATGGTGCCTCTGCCGCCGATCTTTATCCTGCCGAATCGCCAAAACGGAGTCGAGAGTGTTGTAATAACGTTCGGGACAACTTCACGAATCACCATGACCTTCGCCGGATCCGACGGAACGAGTTTTAACGACATCTTGAGAATTCTATGTTGTCTCTAAAGGTAAAATGAGACGCGGAAGATGAGAGGAGGGTATTTGCTTGTGAGTATTGCGGAATGGAGATGAAGGATGTCAAAAATTAAAGTACCAATAAAGACGTGACGGGTTGAAAAGCTAATAACGTTAGTGGGCAACTCTTGAACGGGTAACTGGATAGCTGGTGAAGGAAGAGTTCGAAGGGTTAGCACGCGATATAAATGCTTATGTGCACGATGCTTCGGCCGATGTTTGCTTAAATATCCTCACTTGCCTAGAATTCTCTGTGCTTGGTATTGTTGGGAAGCATCAACACAAAAATCCAAATACTCTGGGCCGAGGTTTCTTGCGTCACCTTTGATTTGGGCGCTAAGCCCTTGAAAGCAGCCACCATGTCCAGTAAGCAATGACAGCGCGCTCCATGTGCATCGATTGGCGTTTTTATCCCCTGTCTATCATCGGACTGCGCCTATCGAAGCGGCCAGAGCTCTGGTGGTCAGAGCTTTGAGAAACTCAAATGTCAGAAGGACCTCCTCCATGATTACTAACTCAACCCGCTATTGAATAGAACATAACAGTTCAGCTACTCAAGCGTCTTGTTAAGAGCAGGATTTCATTTTCTTCATATCTGAGCTTCTTTCGTCCGTAATTGACTCCCTACTAATCAAGGAAGTTTCCCTCATGCCGAAAACGCTCATATTACGCGATTAGATGGCGTCTGTTCTGTTAGGCGTCGTCGGAAGAGCGTATTATGCCATGAGGTTGAAGCTCAGTCTTGGCGGCCGCTAATGCTCAAGGCTTGGTATGGGTAAGCGTAGGCAGCCCTAGTCCTTCCTGCAGCCAAGGTCTCTCATACACTTCAAATCTGGTGACAGTTTCTGATGCAGAACACTGGGTTTTCATACCCTCGGGCTATCACCTTGCATTCTCAGCACTGAGCTCAGCCATCAAACCTCCAACGTCCCTCTTCTTGGCATCCTCTTCAAGTTTCCCTTGGATGAATTTACTCATCTCCCTGACTTTCTCTAGTGCAATGCTAGTGCAGTTGAGAAGAGCTAAAGCCTCGACTGTAGCTCCGCCATACTTCGCAATCTGACAAACTTCTCCATGCCTGTTCATCGTGACAATTACTTCACCCTGTCGGACTTGCTCTTCTGCCAAATTCGCATCCACTAAAAATATCTCTCCATCTTCGTAGTATGAGAAAGTTACGCAGAGCGGTTGGTGCAATATCGAAAGGGGTATCGGTTCGCGCTCGCGAATGCTAAGAATGGTCGTTTTCTCCCCCTCAACTATGACATCCGGTCTCCGAAAGTGTTGCAGCGCCGCCATGACTGCTATGCAAGATGCATCGATTAGACCGCCATCGTGATCAATGACGTGAACATCGGCTCGGAGAGCAAAGCATTTGAGTCCAGCGATGATACAAAGAGATTCCGTATCTAGCGCGTTGGAACGACGGATGGCCTTCTCAAGGATTCGTGAAAGTATGACTTCAGCATCTGTTGGTCTATGGGCTCAGTTAGGTGCTTCTGATATGGCAAAGAGAAGAGGAGACTAGAGAGAGCATACCGGCCGACTTCGAATGCAGGTGATGCTATGGGCGAGAACTCTGTGATAATCTGGAATATACCATCGAATTTGCGCTCAGGCTGTGGGGTTGTTACATCTACTGATATCCTCGCAATGACTCTAGAAACAATTAGAAATTACCTGCGCGTACGGTTTTTTGGGAATCAACGCACCTGGTTTTCCCTAGTTGCACATCTGCGACCCCGTATTCATCTCCAAAAGTTAGCTCCAAAGGCCGGAATGCATCAAACGCGCGCCCATCTAGTCGAATGTTCTCCTGAAGCGCCTGCTGAATAAAGGCGCGCTCATTGACGGATACCTCAGCCTCTCGAGGCATTTTCTGCTTGATCTCAGAAAAAAGGTGATGTCGTTGAAATTCTTGGCACCCTTGCTGCTGATCCCGACAATATGGCCGGGCTCGGAGAAATAGACCCACCGGCCTGGTCTTGGCATAAATTTGGGGAAGCGCTTGGCTCAAGCTTTCACCATAACAACCATTGATCGTGAATACAACAACTACACAACCCATCCCTCGACCTCAGTTTCTCTACGGCCACAATGACTACCGCGCATAGGCCAACCTTCGATCCAGTAAGTAATCATATTCTCTACCTTACTGCATGATGGCGTACAACCTCAGCTAACAGAATGACAGGCCCGCGGCAAAGAGGCCCAACGCGGTCCCGCATACCACCAACGACTCCTCCCTGCGCATACGTTCCTCAAGCATCGGTACGTGTGCTCTAGATATCCCCGCTCTGGAACTATCTAATATAATATAGACAGCCGGGACAAGGTGGAGCCGCAGACAAAAACGAAAGGGACCTTCGTGCCGAGCTCCTCGCCGCCGAGGCAGCATACATTGCGAAAAAGAATGGAACTGCCATTCCTGACGAATCTGCCACCGAGGTCACCCCTTCCGCGCCAAAACGTCCGCTCGACACTATTCAATCAGAGGATGCAAGCGACGATGAAGAAGCGGCGTTGAAGAAACAGCGGCTGGAAGTATTGGAGAAGTACAGGGAGATAGATGCGGATGATAGCAGTGAGAGTAGCGAAAGCAGCGACGACGAAGAGTATGTTGCGAATGTCATAAATGCATTTATGGCTAACTTGGTGTAGTGACGAGGAGGACGAGACGGCGGCACTCATGCGCGAGCTGGAAAAGATCAAGAGGGAGCGTGCTGAAGCCAAGGCTAAGGAGGTAAGAGGCTCATGGTTCAGGATCTCCGCATAAAGATTGCTAACTTTGTTGTAGGAAGCTGAGCAAGCAGCCCAGGAGCAAGAACAGCGCGAGTTCGACATTGCACGGGGTAATCCGCTGCTCAACCCTAAGGATTTCAATATGAAGCGACGGTATGTTTACAATCATGGGATCTGATTATGTCCTTACTGACGGGATACGCAGCTGGGACGACGACGTTGTCTTCAAGAATCAAGCACGAGGAACTGAAGACAAGAAGAAAAAAGAGTTCATCAACGACATGCTGCGATCGGATTTCCACAAGAAATTTATGGTAAGAAACGCATCGTGACTACCTCCCATGAAAAAGGCTAACAATCCACGATAGAACAAATACGTCCGATGAAGTCAATGGCGGTATTGAATCTGAAACCTGCATTTTCGGCATTCTGTGGCATCCTGGTGAACTAGAACTTCACGTAGGCATTGTAAAGAGTTAGATACGCAAAGGCTGTGTTGCGCGGGAGAGCCAGTGACGCAACACGATCCTTCATCTCGATCGGCAAACGGCTTATCGCTTTGGGAGCGAGCGACCTCGATCTCGACCACAACCCAAAGAAATCATATAGGAATGTTACAATGCCCTTTATCAAACCTGGAGAATGCCGTGCGGCAGTGAGATGGCTTTCTTGGGTACTGGAGACATCGATCGAGGGAACGGGGTAACAGCTGGAATGAAACAAGCTCTAAGCATTATGGTGAGCTCTGTTAAGCACATGACAAGGCTCAGGTCAATCACTTCTCAAATTAAGCCCTATGCCAAATTAACAAATTCTCAGAGACCATGCCCTGCTTGAGTAATGCCGAATAATGTGGGGTTCTTTAATCGTGGTTCTAGATCTGCTGCCGTTTAAGGATAGCACCAGCTGTGGGTAGTCCGTCCCTTACACTCAACAGGGCTGGTTTCCTGCGTGGGAGATCTAGCTCCATAAAGTACATTTACAACATGTGGCTTGAGTCTGTTTACCTCTGCTTATCAGTCTTGAGATCGAAATGTCCTGGAGTGAATGCAACATAAAGAGCCATCATCATTCGTTCCTCTGATGGCTTAGATCTCGATTAGTTTCATCTACAGTTAAACTCTTCAATAAGCTACTCTACCTGCAACTTAACTTACACTTTCAATCTTCCTTCTTCCATCACAACCGTCCAGCCTCCCAACCCAAATGTCAGACACATACGGCAGCGGAACCGTAGGCGGCGTCGGTTACGGCAACAAGAATGCCACCGACTCCAACCCCTCGGACCTAGCCCACAACTATAGCAACACACGTTTCAGCCGCGACGGCTCGCACGCCTACACCGACGGCCACGAGACCTGCGGCTCTGGCGCCACCGGCGGCGTTGGGTTCGGGAACAAGGCCGCTCCCAATTCAAGTGGAGAGTAAGATGACTCTGATCTGAGGTTTGGAAGTCAAATTTATTACCAGTCAAACTATACCGGTTCTAAGAGCTGGAAAGCTACCCTAGTCTATATTGGCAAAGGAGGTTACTCAGGGAGCGGAGGATCGGGCCTTGAGCAAGAAGAGATCAAGTGACCTGACTAATTATACACGTGACTGGGTCAAACCCTCGCAACTAGTTAAAGCTTATTGCTAGTCAAGCTTATTATTACTTATTTAAATACTACAGACCTGTAGCTACAGAGTACAGCCGTTTGCAAAATCGGCCTCACCTTTGAACACTCAATCGGAATCTTAGCCCCACTTTACTACACGTACCTTCTGGCGGGAACTAACTCTTGATCTAGTCGTAGCCCTGCAGCCCTAGATAGTGATTTGTAAGATAAGGTTTAATATAACATTCGCTAGCTAAACGGGGCTTTCAGCTATTTTACACCACTGAGTGTTGCCTAATCTTAATAAAGTGCACTAAGGGCTCCTTAAGCCCACTTCAGTAAATTAACCTACTTATGCTTAACGCCCACATCATTACTGGGCAAATGTTGTTGTCTTGTTCTTGTGAAGGAAGTTGACAACAATATTGTTAGGCCAAGTTTGTTGTCGACGGAGAATCTTCGGCCTCTGCACAGCTTTCCGCTCTCGAATGTTAAATTCTTTCTGCTGACTTGCTAACTTGCGCACGGTTGGTGGCATGGCTGCGGCTGATATGCTGTCCTAGCTGAGGAGGTTTGTCCTGCAGTTATGTTGCGAACATCCGCTAACATCGTCTTTAGATTTCGACATTTTTATTGCATCTACATCCACGAACTCGCAATGAGGTTAGCATAGCGATCTCGATCCCGTCTACGATTTCGAGACATGCAATATCCTGGCGATCGGCATGTCGGACCCCAAGAACTATACCATCGGCTGGATCTGCGCGATAGTTACAGAGTACGTTGCCGCACGCGCCTTTCTCGACGAAGAGCACGAAGGACCGCAATATGTCTCTAAACATGACAATAATGACTACACTTTGGGCAAAGTCGGGAAACACAATGTCGTCATCGCTGTCCTGCCCGATGGAGAATACGGCACGGCCTCTGCAGCAGGGGTGGCAAAAGACATGCTGCACAGTTTCCCCAATATTAAAATCGGCCTTATGGTCGGTATAGGCGGCGGTGTGCCAAGTCAAAGGCATGATATCCGTCTAGGCGATATCGTGGTCAGTTCTCCTCGTGATGGGAAGGGCGGGGTGTTCCAGTACGACTTTGGCAAAACAATACAAGATCAGACCTTCCAACAGACAGGGTTCTTGGATCAACCGCCAACCGTCCTGCGGACGGCAGTGAACGGGCTCAAGGCGCAGTATGAGGACAGCGGGCATCGGTTTGAGGAGGCGATCAGCAGTATTCTCGAGAAGAAGCAAAGGCTCCAACGGAAGTACAAGCGACCAGACACTAGTAGTGACAGATTATACCAAGCCAGCTTCACCCATCCACCAGACAACGAAGGCAGTTGTGCAGCAGTCTGCAGCGATGACCCATTAAGCTTAATAATCCGACCTCAACGGGCTGAGATGGAGGATAACCCGGCGATACACTACGGCCTGATTGCTTCGGGAAACCAGTTAATGAAGAATGCTTTAGTTCGGGATACACTTGCAGAGGAGAAGGATGTGCTATGTTTTGAAATGGAAGCGGCAGGGTTGATGAACCACTTTCCGTGCCTAGTTATTCGTGGTATATGCGACTACTCGGATACTCATAAGAATAAGGGATGGCAAGGGTATGCAGCAATGACGGCAGCTGCATATGCCAAAGACCTACTCTATCGAATTGCTCCCAACAGAGTGGAGGCTGAGGGGAAGATCAGTGACATTCTTTCTTCTGGTTAGTCTAACGGACTATACAACTTCATGTTATTAACGAAATTTAAGTTAAGAAAGATATACAAGAAATAGGTGGCGATATTCAAGAGGCAACAAATGCTGTCAAAGACTTGGGATTTGAGCAGAGGCGAGAACAGATCGATCGTTGGCTGTCGCCACCAGATCCGTCAACGAATTATAACAAAGCCCTAGAGAAACGCCAAGAAGGTTCGGGCCTTTGGTTCTTGCAAAGTGATGCCTTCGCGAAATGGAAGACAAGGCGAAATTCCTTTCTATGGCTTTATGGCATTCCCGGATGTGGAAAAACAATTCTTAGCTCTACAATTATTGAGAATCTCAACAGTACACCATCTTTTGAGCCTCTTCTCTACTTCTACTTCGACTTCAGCGATACAGGCAAGCAGACGCTTGAGAACATGATCCGCTCCCTCATCGTACAAATTTCATGCAAATACGATGACAATTGGAAACAATTAGAGTCTCTTTTTTCCTCTTGCGAAGGTGGACGCGGACAGCCAACTCGCGAATCGCTTTGCAAGGGTTTCTTGCGCATGACGGAGCATATCAATGAAGTTTGGATTGTTCTTGACGCCCTTGATGAGTGCCATACAAAGAAAGGGCCACCGGCAGAAGGATTGCTGTTATGGATGAAAGAACTCCTGAACTCGGAGCAAAGGAATGTCCATCTTCTTGTGACAAGTCGGCCAGAACAAGATATTACATCCGGACTAAGCGAGTTTGCTCATAATGACAACATGGTGCCGATTCAGAGTGACCTAATTATTGCTGACATTCGAGCGTACGTTCGCACGAGAGTGAGAGAGGATAAGGATTTTAAGAGATGGCGACCCCGACCAGACGTGCAAGAGGAGATTGAGACTGGACTTATGGAAAAGGCCGATGGAATGTGAGGTTGAATATTTTTCCTTTCTCCGAGACCCGTCCTCCGCAAAGACATACTAAGAATGGATAGGTTTCGATGGGCTGCGTGTCAGCTTGACACCCTAGCAGATTGCCTCGATTACGATGAGCTTAAGAATGCTCTCACTTCGCTCCCGGAAACATTGTACGAAACTTATGACCGAATCATGCACGGTATACCTTCCATATACAAAGAAAAGGCGATAAGGATTCTGCAATTTTTAGCTTTTTCCGAGCGGCCGCTGCGAATTGCGGAGGCTGTAGATGCCATAGTTGTGAAGCCTACAGGTGTACCGTACTTTGATGCAAAATCCAGGATGCCTGATCCACAGGAGATCTCTCGTTACTGCTCCAGCTTGGTGGTGGTGGTGTCCAAAAAGGGCCATTCGTACGATGAAGATGACAACAATAAAGACGTGGAGCTTCAATTAGCGCATCTCTCGGTCAAGGAATATCTGACGTCAAACCGACTTCAAAAAGATATCGCGCAAGATTTTGAGGAGGTCGCTGCCAAGGCATCAATTGCAAAAGTTTGCCTCACATATTTGTTGCACTTGGACAGGGAACTTCCGAGAAATACGATTAGAGAGACATTTCCGTTAGCGCAGTATTCAGCAAGGTACTGGATGAGCCACGCTGCAGTGGCTGAAGGCAAGGACGAAACACTGCAAGGTTTCATCAAGAAGTTCCTCTGCCACCACAGAAGTTCCTATAGGAACTGCTACAACCTCTATCGCCCAGATGACCCATGGTACAATGGATCAATCGATAGAGGAGAGGAGCCAGCTTCTGCATTGTATTACGCATCATTTGGAGGTTTGATAAACACGGTAAAATACCTGCTAAGTCAAGGCGCAGACGTCAACGCGCCAGGAGGGTACTACGGCACCGCGCTAGAGGCGGCTTCGGGAGAAGGCCATGAGAAGGTGGTCGAGCTGCTACTCAGCAACGGTGCGGACGTCAATGCGTCAAGTTGGCAGTCTGGTACCGCGCTGCAGGCGGCTTCGAGAGCAGGCCATGAGAAGGTGGTCAAGCTGCTACTCAGCAACGGGGCGGACGTCAACGCGTCAGGATTGTGGTACGGCACTGCGCTGCAGGCGGCTTCGGGAGAAGGCCATGAGAAGGTGGTCGAGCTGCTACTCAGCAACGGGGCGGACGTCAATGCACCAGAAGGACACGACACCGCGCTGCAGGTGGCTTCGAGAGAAAGCCATGAGAAGGTGGTCGAGCTGCTACTCAGCAACGGAGCGGACGTCAACGCGTCAGGAGAAAGGTACGGCACCGCGCTGCAGGCGGCTTCGGGAGAAGGCCATGAGAAGGTGGTCGAGCTGCTACTCACCAAGGGCGCCTTGTGGTAAAGTACAAGCTAGCACGTTACGCATATCCGCGGGTGAGACCGACCGCCCGGAGATGTGCATTTGCTTGTAAACTCCATGATGGCATTTATATTACTTTTATATCTATCTTAATCTCCATTTATGGAGGGGTCTGGGGGAGCACATGAATATATAATGGATCGAATTCGCCACACATTCTTCTAGTACCTTCTTTACAAATTGATCATTTTCATAATGCCGTTGAAGGTGGACCAGACTTAACTTTGTCTCTTTTCATCACCTGATTCTCGCTCTTTTGTCATACTTTAACATAACGTGAGCCCCTTAACTAGGGAAGATGCAATGGAGCGACCGCGTGAACTTTATCACTATGGGTTCATCGTTAATCACGGTACGGATCTTTAGTAAATCGGGTAATATTATTTTTCTGACAGCAGGATAATTTCCCCAAGATATCTCCACTGACAAATACACTTAGCCCGATAATGAAGTTCGCATGAAGCATAGGTAGATGAATTTACTGAAGTGGGCTTTAAGGAGCCCTTTGTGTACTTTATTAAGATTAGGCAACACTTAGCGGTATAAAATAGCTGAAAGCCCCGTTTAGCTAGCGAATGTTATATTAAACCTTATCTTACAAATCACTATCTAGGGCTGCAAGGCGACAACTAACGGGGCATACGGGTATCGGAGTGGGGCGACCGGGGGGTACGGGGTTTGGGAATAAGACAGGGGCATTCAAGGAGAGTAATGGTTAGTATTGAGATTTAATTTACGAGAGAGGGGGAGAGAAGTGAAGCTAATGCTTAACAAATTTGATGATGAGAAAGTTGATGGAGGAGGTAGGATATGTGATGAAGAATGAGAACTTGGCAGAGAAGGGGTGGGCGAAGAAAGAGGAGAAGGGGTCTGAGCAGGGCGAGGAGTATTAGCTTCGAGTATATAACCCAGCGAGGAGCGTTTCGGCGTTCTCATGTTCTTTGCAATAAGTTCGAGCTACCCTTCTGTGTTAGGCCTGTAATTGTATATTAATACTCTGCAACTTCCTCAAAGTGATAATAAATTTACCAATATCTCTCTGCGATTCGAAGCCATGTAGAAAAAAGAGTGAAACACTAAAAACTATACCATTGACAGCGAGTACCCTAGATGTTCGCATGTGTGGCTTTCATAATTACAAGACGCTTCAAAAGAACCCATTGAGGATTGGGACAAGATGATATTTCGACTATCATAGCAGCGCGTATGATCAATTACAAGTATATAGCAGCTGGCTACATTTCGATCTTCCATTCCGTTTTGCATCTTGCTTCTATACAAGACATCTGATTGGTCCACCAATCTAATTGGCTACAACACCAAATCACGAGACCTTGTGTTCAGCCCCAACATTGAACGCGCCAACACGCGCTCAATGAGCCCCTTAACAGCCACCAGTAACCGAGCAGGGACCCCCACCACTCGGAACCCCCTGACGGAGTCCGCTTGTAGCACTATATCTCCATTGCGGCGCATCATGGACCTCAATTCTGTTCTTCCTCCTCAATGTCCTCCAGGGCTTTTCGTTCACCATGGTTTCCGCCGTGGATATTATCACGTATATTGGTATCCCGCTCGCCGTCCTAGGTGTTTTACCTACCATATACACATGTTTAAAGTCGTTCTTCACGTTACGCGAAATCACGAAAACACTTCAGAAAAATGGCGTTGTTGCGATCACGAGAAGTGCGCTGTTATCTGGAATTGTTGAAATCGAGATCCCGAGACGAAGTATCATTCCCCTGGACCGCGGCGACCCGAAATATTTCTCCCTGTGTGCGACGCCTTCGAGTTTGAAAGGAGGCAGTTGGACGATTTTCAATTGGAAGGAAATGGTAACTGGAGTCAAGAGTTATAGATTACAATACCACGACGAGTTATCACAACCTCAAGCCGAAATCGAATTCGAGGCCCTGATAGCCTTTTTGTTGGATCGGGGCGCGGTGCCGAGTAAAGAAGGGTGGGCGGATTTAAGATCAGCGGGCTTATGGACACCGGCGGGGACGAAATTGTTACTTGCGCCGACGATTGCGGAGGCGGTGTTGAGCGTTGCGATGAGTGATGATTCGGATGGAATTTTGAGTCTGAGTTTGGAGTGGAAGAGGGAGTGGGATAGACGGAGTGCGGATTCTTTACCCCCGTATTGGACAAGGGTGCATCCGCCGGGTAAGGGGAGGGATGTGTTGAAAGCATTGGAGGAGATGGAGGCACCATCTAAGGAGGAAGAAAAGAAAGATTCAGAGGTTGATAAGAAGGGTGGCTTTCTGGATGATGATAGCGCGGCTAGTGAGGCAAATCTGGGGTTGCAGTCAGCGATGAGGGTAAAGATTGGTGCTGTGGGAATACAAGAAGCGTATAGGGAGGATTATATCAAGAGGAAGTTGCCTCTGCTGCACCTTCGATCGACGCCGTCGTCTGATTCTACGGCCAGCTTCTGGTTTTGTTGCGCAGCTACCGCATTTGAGGCGCCGCAAGGTGGCCTCTGGAGCTTCTCAATCCCGGAAGATGTTTTGGCTGTTGCTCGCCACGAAACTGTTCCCTGTGGCATCATGGTCCTCCTAGGCACAATGACTGATGAAGAAGTACCGACATGGCGAAGTCCATCGTATAATCGTCAATCCGAACAATTTGAGCGACACGTCAAATTTATGGATCAGAGTCGGAAGATGCAAGAGGAGATACGGCTGCCTCCCGAGCAGCGAGAAGCAGCCCGCCGGAAACGCATGGAACAAGAGGCTGTGGACTTTCATAATGACAGTCGCAGGCGGAGGATGAAGGAAGACCAGCGGAAAGAACAGGAGATCATGGAAGCTCTGCAAGCGCAGAAGCTCCCAATTTCCGTGGTTGCTGATGCAAATCGGAAATGGGTGCTGCAAAGGTTCTCACTTTCTCTTGAAACAACGATTCTGTCCCTTGTTGAGCAGATCCTCTACGGTATGATCCAAGATGACTCGTTCGCAAAGCGAATTTCGATAATGTTGGAACTGTGGAAGAGTTGGAGCCAGTCTGGCGGTATGACGAAGAGCCATTATTTGGCCGTCAAGGAAGACCAGGTCGTCTTTGCCCTTGCAAGCTTCGTACTCTTCGTAATCAGGAATACAGTCAGCGAGCCAACGGGGAGTGTGGCCGGGGATTTGCAAGAGTGTTTGAGAATGTGGAAGAAGGTTCGGTTAGGATAGGGTAAAGGACGCTGGGCCAGGAATAGGATTCGGGTGGTTTGCATCGGCATGGAATATCTTGCATGGTTGAGTTAGAGGCAAGGAGTTGGAAACGGGTATCGGGAAGCTGGACGTCTTAAGTACAAGTATGATGATGAGTAGATAATGTATAATTTTGAATGCCAAGATATCATACCTCAAACCGTACTCCTTTCCACGACTCTGACTCCCAGTCCCTGCTCCATTCACTCACGCTCGAGCTCAACCTCCGCGAATCCATCACATCTGGCTGACGTCGCGCAGCATCCTCAGGCCCGTCCACAAGGTTTAACACATCCATCTCCAACCCTTCTTGGATAGTCTCTCGGCCTCGGACGCGGTGGCGTTGGCAATACGTTTGATAGGTGTAGTAAGCTCCACCCAGAACTAAACCGGTGAGCGAGGCGACCGGCGCGAATATGAGGATTAGGATCAGTATCAGGTGTGGATCCATTATTGTAGGGGATCCGAGCAGAGACTGCTTGAGATATGATTGAGGAATCTGGCGGGTAAAGTACTGAATTATCTCTGTGTTCAGCTTCGCGATCAGGATATTGGGGCTCTTAGTTTTTTGTGCTTTGTGGATATAGTTTGCGGCGCGATGGAGCGGTGATTCAAGTAACTTTAAAGTGGTCTTATAATGCTGGCGAATTGGACGAATCTTCAATGTTTCAGTGACATCAAGTGACTCAAGCACAGGAATGCGTTTGTCTTGTCTCCGTAGCGATATCTTTGCAGTCGAAAATCTAGAACACCACTGGTACCAACGTGATTCAAGTCCCGGGACACGAAGATGTGAATACCGGAGTACTCTCCCGATCCTCAAGGCTTATAGCATTGGGAGAGTAAATCATCAGGAAGTGCTCCGGTTGGGGACTCTTTTGACAACGCTCAAGCAAGCAGCATCGAACTTACTTTTACAGTATTTGACACCCAGTAAACCCATTGAAATTCCGATGACCCTCCTGCGTCACAAGGTACATCTTCACAAACTCCCGCCGCTCGAAACTAGATAAATTACTTTCGAAATTCATCTCAAAACGTAGCCCAGCTACACTGTAGGACGTATACTGCGTATGATGAACCTCATACGGCAGCCACCAATCGCCGTCCTTTATAGACATCCAAGATGGTACTCTGATCAACTTACCCAGAAAGATGGTTGCTGTATAGTATAAAATTCCATTTTTATCTTTGAAGTTGAAATATGCCGTCTGTTCGTCATCAGAGTAGGGTGAGAAGATGAAATCTGCCCCACCTTCGAAGTGGATATAGGTTTCCTTAGGGATATAGTGGTGGATGAAAACGCCCTCCACGTAGTAATGGGGGTCGTGAGACACAAGGGAACAGGTCTTCCAAGGATGTATGTCGTCGTGGGTGAGGATTTTGGTCCAGAGTTCAGGAGGGAGCTGGGTAGCCGTCGTGTGGACGCCATGATGGAAAGAGTGTGGAACTTTTAGAAGTGTGTTGTCCGGGGATTTAGTAAAATGGAAGGAATAGGGCAGGGCTGGGAAGTCAAGGGCGGGAAAGTGTAGTTGTTCGCGACTAGGCCTTTTTTTTTTTTTTTTTTTTTTTTTTTTTTTGTGGCTCGTGTGTGCGTTTCCAAATCATGAGTGCTACAGTTCAAAATTAGCACTTAGAAAAGTCAAAATTCCCTTCATTTTATACCATGTTCTCTTGATTGCTGATTTCCATCCCAAACCCTGTTTTCGTACCTTGCTCTTCATCGCCCAACGAAAATTCAGCCAGTGGCTTGCAGATTGCGGGTGTATCTACTACAGGCAGAACGACGGAGATAGCTACCATCGGAGGTTCAACTTGAGGTCCGAAAAAGAAATTTTGAAGCGCAACACCCAATCTACTCACCATTTTCCAATTCTCCTGGAGGAATGCTATCATTCCCTCCCTCAGAGCTATTGATCGAGATCCTCTCTTATAGCACCTTTTCCGGTGATCTCGTGCACCTGTAGAAATGCAGTCTCGTCTCTATTTCCTTCAAATCTTACGTCGAAGCCGTGTTCGCTCAATACATGCACCAAATCCATGTTCAATTCCTCGTCGGA
Source organism: Zopfia rhizophila CBS 207.26 (assembly GCA_010093925.1). Taxonomy (NCBI): domain Eukaryota; kingdom Fungi; phylum Ascomycota; class Dothideomycetes; family Zopfiaceae; genus Zopfia; species Zopfia rhizophila. The sequence continues at coordinate 1,079,553 of ML994656.1, read as the reverse complement.
CCGCCTTACCCCATAGTCACCAGGGTTGGCTTCTCACATTTCTCCGACAAACGAAAGTTCGCACATTTCAAGATAACGATAGATGACGAGCGTACCCCGAAAAATTTGGAAGCCTGGAAGAGCCTTTTGGAAGACTATGCGATTGCCTTGCGGGAAAGACCTGAGCCAGAGCCAGAATGGAAGAATCATACGAGACATATGACAGATGCCAAGGGAGCCACGACCCTAGGTATCTCGCGGAATATCGGAAACGATATCCAAATCAGCTATATAGAATCAAGCTCGCGAGCTACGAATTGACTCCTTCTAGAGGACTAGATGGAATCCGAGGGTGGCATTTTGACGGACGTCTTCCGCCAACGCCCAATCTCGGGGATACCAAGGGAAATGGGCACTTGAGGCACAGAAGAAGAGACACAGCAAAAACTACCCTAAGACTCTACTTAGGCTTCCCTATATACCAACCTATGGAAATCAAAATCTTCCTGTCTAGAGACTCTCATCTCACCCTACAAACTGTCCTGCTCGTACCTCCATATTTCATATAGAAATTCTGACAGGTTATCTGCCTGAGGACTGTTCCTGATTCCTTTTCTTCCTTTCCGCGATTGGTACACAGGAGGATAGAATAAGTTAGTACGCATACATATACGTAACTGGCGTGGGTTATGCTTCATTTGATACTTCTCCATCTCCCTTCATTCCAATACCTTAACTTCATCCTATATTAATTCCAGACCCCGCTCATATTACCTAAGAATATGTCCAGGTATTGATTGTGGATGTAATACAGCGTGCTGTGTGGTAAAATTAGTCCTTGATAAACGAAATAGAGCTACTAAGACCTTTAGGAGCCTGAAACCCAACCCTTTAACTTTGATTTCATATGAAGCTATTTCGGCCACTGTTATACCAGACATTGAAATGGAAGATCAGTTTCTTGCATTCGACTGCGTGATTCCCGCGGCCTGAGGCGTCTGCCAATACCAATACCGCAACGCCAACCAGCTGAGCCCCGAAGTGCAAACCGCAGTTAGGAGCGGCGGTCCCAATTGTCAGAAACTTTATCACTACCTTTTACACCCAGCCTCTTCCAATGTACTCTAGTTCACCCATTTTTAAGGAATCTCTCATACCAACCTCTAAATACTACTCGAAAAAGATATCCGGCTGCTCCATCTGAAGCCAGAATCAAGTCTCTGCCTTATCCAAGTGAGCCTGGTTCATGCATCCCTTCATGATCCACCTCTTTACTATGCACTTTCATATACTTGGAGCGGGCGTCCGGGAGAGAAAAAGATCCTCCTCGGTGGTACTAAGCTCGGGGTAACTTCAAACCTTGAAGCAGGCCTCCAAGCAATATTCTTGGAGTTCAGCTCCCACTCTCCTAAAGGGCCGCTGGTGTTGGTAGATGCCATCTGTATCAATCAGTAGAATATTGACGAGCGCAGTCGCAACGTCCGGCGTATGGGAGATGTATATCACTATGTTACAAGGACAATTATCTGGCTTGGACTAGAAACGGAGAAGAGCAATATCGCCATGGACTTCATAAACACTCTAAGCCCGGAAACCTTCCAAAAGCTCATAGAAGGGAGTGACTTGGTGAATGCAGTGCAGGATGAAAAGTGGCTAGTCTTTGGGGAGGATATTATGAGACGATCGTGGTGGGAACGTGTTTGGGTCGTTCAAGAAGTTGCGTTATCCAAAATTATTACTATATTATGTGGAAGGAGCTCAATTAGTTGGGATATGATGCTTGCAGTCTGGGACTTTGTCGTTTTAAATCACTTGCACATTTACAACTTGAAAGGAGACGAATCGCACAACATTGGTTTGTATAACCTCCCACCTTACATGCAGAAAACACGACACGCAACCTACTAATGTACTATGAATTTGCTTCTATTAACCTTGATTTTATCCCTCGACGAATGCCTAGCGCCAGATCCCAGGGATATGGTGTATGGATTATTAGGCTTGACCACCGATCACATCAGCCAGGCGATTAACGTAGACTATAGCAAATTGGCCGCCCAAGTGTATATTCAGACATTCCACCCCATCATTTTCCTCAGACTTAGACGGTTGGATTGTATTTGTCTAACCAAATTGCCAAAGAATATAGATGACTTGCTATCCTGGACTCCAGACCTTTTTGTCCATGGAACGGCTGACGTAGCGTGGGTTGATAAAAATAGTGGCATTACATATCTAGCATACAAACACACACAAACACGCACAAACACACACAAACACACACAAACACAATTTAGGTTCTCCGCCCACCGTCGCACACTAACGGTTTAAGTTAAACTCGTCGATGTGATCGAGGCCATTGGAGACTCTGTGCCAGACCTAGCGGCTGTTGAGTTTGATCAGCAAACTTTCAGAGAGAGATTGAAACAATGGATTACAATGACTGAACAGGAAGACGAGAAGAGAGAGAAACCAGTATCTCAACGACGGAGATTATGAGACAGCCTGGAATGCTACTTCCAATATGGACATATCTCGTCGTTTGAAAGGCCTTGTCGGTGGCTCTTCAATGCATAATTTGGTTGGAAAGACGTCCTATACATACAGAGAAGGACACTCAGACGCTTCGGGCGCGAGCTTTTTCTCGGACCTCGTATTTTCGTCCATGTAGGCCATATCTAGACGCCGACTCATCGCCACGAAAGAGTGTTGTTATATTGGACTTGTACCTAGTCGGGCGGGAAAAAGAGATGTGATTGTCGTTCTCTTTGGCTGCTCTGTCCCATTGTTGCTTTGCAGACTTCAGGACCATTAATTCTGGTAGAGGAATGGTAAGTTATAAAGAACTCCAACTGGAGTTGAGTATTCTAGTGCGCTTGACTAACCTTAATGAAGTTATGTACATGGTATTATGGATGGGGAGATTATTAGGACCTCGTTCAAAATGGAGGAGATATTCAAGAGTTCGAACTACAATGAAGGCGATGCTTGGTGGCGCTGCGTATTTGCGGGGACACAACAAGTCCTTGCCTTCGCATTAGTTCATTCAAAATCAGAGATAAAATATTGGAACGCTCCTACCGATACCCTTTCTAAACACGGAATGCTTACCTAGGGTAGCATACTAAGAGGTGATTAAATCGATCAGCGACTCCTTATGAGGCATCAAAATTAGTAGATAAGAGTATAGGACGAAGTTGAGGAGGATGTAAATTAGTATATAAGAGTTGGATTTTAAAATGGCATATTACTCATGTATTATGCTGTTGTGATGCTAGGGTACCAATTCAACACATCAAGCTCCTAGTCCTCTCACCTCCTCCCTTCCCTCACTTCTCTACCCGGCGACAATTTCTTCGACACCAACCATATTCACAATTTCCGCCATCTCCAACACACATTAAAAATGGCACCCTTTCTTCCCTCCGAATCCTGGATTCGCATCCTCTCCTAAAACTACGATCTGCGCCACCTATGGTACAACTGCCGCTTTATCAGCAAAGACTTCAACTCCTACGTTGACGCCGTCTTCGCTACACACTTACGCTGTATCTTGTTCAATTTCCAAAATATCGGGACAGAAATATGCCCCTATACGCGATTCAATCGTTTTTGGTCTGATAAGACAACAGCGTATTTCAAGATCCATGAAGTGACAGACGAGACTAACCGCGATGGGGATAAAAATATTAAGGAACTATAGAAGTCAGTTCAAGCCAATTTGCAGGATACTCCGATGGGCCAACCTTCTCCAACTCGAATACAATTGGGGAAGGACAAAAGCTCTAGGTTTAAGCTCTCGTCGAGTGCGATATTATACTACGCTGGAGAGGCGGATCTTTGCACCTTACAGAATCCATCTACGTCCTGATTTCACTAATGGTTTCTACCTACAGCACATCCCAGGATATGCGCCTGATTACGAAGGTTTGGAATGTGGCTGTGATTGGAAAGAGTCATGGCGGGCGCTTGTGCGCGAGATGGATTTGGTTGACGATCGGACAAAACTCTACGACCCAAAGGATGTAGCTACGATGCCAAGTAAAACATGGAGTGGAAATGGTGGGCGGGACAAGAGTTTTTGGGGTTGGCTTAACCGCGTTTACATACACATTCAGTGAAACAAGACCAGACGCTTCGAGAAACTTTGATGAAGAGATACACTGTACTCAGTTGCATGGACGATCGGTTTTGAGTACAGGCTTTGTGACTACAGCCGATTTACTGGTTTATAGAATCCTTTCTCTAAAGTGCTTCAGTATTCCTTTTTCTCTATCTTAGACGTAAGCCAGTAACTTCAGGCATGCCTCAAAAACCTTTGGCATAGACCTAAATTCAGAACCACAAATCCTTCTGTTATCCTGGAGGCCTTGCTTATAATAGATTAAGGATATTTTTGAATACGGTTCAAATCTCTACGTGCCACCTTTTCTCTGTCTCCCGTGGTCCTGAAGTGATGACGTCTAAGCTACATACCAGGCAACTGATACTAAAACCCAAACATCCTTCTCCAATGAAAACCAAATTTCCCTTTCCGGTAATTCGCATGTTAGTCTGGTAAGTCTACCTAATCAGCATCTCCTGGAAGTGCATCCATGATGACATATAAGGCGTTTCGTCCTGATCGCATTTTCTTTGCCCCTGACTTTGCTATAATACTCGTATATTGCATCTTCGCAAACCTTCTCTATCCAAACACTATACTCTGTGACAGTTGTGAATATGCAATTTTCCTGTTGGGAGATAACCAAGAGTAAAAGACCTGCATGGACAGCTCCTTGCGGTACTTTCCGCCGTCGAAGAGGACCTAAAGGATTGGAACGTAGTATCCTACGAAGATGAAGTCGATGTGGGCTTGGAGGCAGAGGAGATACGGCGAAATGTGGACAGAGATGATGAGGTTCGTTGTAGGAGAGGATCTCGACCCAGAGCTCTAGAGGTAGTGGGGGAAAAGACATTCATGTAGTTGTGAACGGTGTTTTGAAAGAGGGAACAATGAAGGATGAGGTGTGGCAGAAATGTGGAAATTAGGAGAGGAGGGGGAACTTGGAATTTCCTATGTATTATTGATATTTGGTTGGTTGAGGCGATAGTATTGTCGTGGTACCGACAAGACGAATTGGGTTAAGTGTTGGGAATCGGCTTCGTACGCAAGATATAAGACTGAAATCTTTGAACAAGCTTTCCAAAGATAGCCTAGGCCATGATAACAGAATCCGGATCAAACATCCGGGAGGGTTAGAGTAGGTGTTTCGCCAGTGCCTGTCTTCAATGATTGGATTGCTATAGAGAAAAATAATTAGACGGGATTTCAGAATGGAGAGAAGAAACAACCGGATCTTCTCCTTTGTAATAATTACTGTCACGCTATCAATTTGAAGTACACAAATGCTGATGCCAATGTGTGTCATGTTGAGACAGCGGTCCTGACAACGAAGATCAAAAGAAATCACAAAGCAGAGACCACGGAATGTAGGAAGTTGACTCGATTCGTTTTATTGACGCTTTAGCTCTCCGATCTATATGTATAATAATGTGCACAAGGTTATGGAGAAAGTTCCCCTTTCAGATTACCAACTCAAGGAACGGGCGTGAGCAAGTACTTTTTTTTAGAACCGCCCTATTTCTAGCCCGCAATTCTAGTATATACCCCCCGGTGTCAGAGACTACACATACGTCTCCTAGACGGCTGTAGGCACGGCGCAAAGGGGGTAGGAGCCACCACATTCGAAGCGCACTACGACCAAGCTTGATATTAGTTGACGTTACTACTCCTCACGCCGCTCTCAAGTGGTAAACAGCGTATCTTCTTCTCTCAGATACTCCCCAATATCCGCCTGTCTGAACGTCACGATGGCAGTTGGGTCTAATCGTCTCGCTTCGGCGGTGCTCCTAGCACTCACACCAAATCCCTAAAACTATTAGCACCGAATCAAATAAATACAATCTCACAATCCACCAATGTTCCAATATACATACCAATGGCGTGTCGTTCATGCTCAAAACCACAACTCCCTGGTGCTCAGGGCAATCCTCGCTCCATCGCCCGACATGCGCCTTGACCACATTCCCACCATATAGGAACGGCATTTCACCATTCGGCTTCACCCAGACCTTATATCGCGCATGCGGTGCAATGACAGAGAGCGCAGTAATATGTAATCGGAACTTGCCCGTTTTCGTGAACTTTCCTAGACAGGTCCCAAGTGAAAGGAGAGTGTCGCGGCGAACGGAGATGGCGAAGTTAGCTAGGGATTCGCGAACGTAGTAGACTCGGGAGTTCTATTTTAAATGGTAAGACTACATCTAAGTTGGCGAGGTGGAAAGAGCTCGTACTTGTATCCTGAACACATGCCGGTCGGATTTCGAGGTGGGGTCAGCGATGAGGTTTGATATGCCTTTACCGCAGTAGGTGGCGAGCTTCTCGAAGAGAGTCTTCGTTTCGGTCTCGGTAAGGGGCCGCATTTTGGCGCATATGAATCAACTGAGCAGCATGAAGGGTTCGTAATGTTGTGAGGTTTTATGACGAGCGAACCGAAAATCTCGATGTCGGGAAAAATTGCCCTTCGCACCGATGCCAAGGCGTGGAATAATTTTCGGTGTGAACGTTATCACCGACTTTTCGACCTCACACGAATTCCCCAATTCTTGCACCCATGTCTCGAATACCTGCCGCGAAACGGCGGCGGATATCTCTACCACAGGATGATAGCTCAGCATCCCTTCCCCCGAAAAACTACAAGTCGAATTTAATTTCAAATGCGGCGAAGTGGAACCTCGAGCAGGGTTACGAACAGCGCCCGAGAAAGTTGAAGGCGAAGCAGAGAGAGAACAGGAAACTGCCAATAAAGACTACGGAGGGATGGGTAGAACAGAAGATTGCTCCCGAAGAGGAGAAAGAGGAAGATGACGATTCTGGTAGCTTCCTGGGGTCAGGAAGTGGGGTTGAGGAGGATCCTGAACCAGAGGAAGAGGTGCTTGAAGAGAAACCAAAGGTCTCTCAACGGCAGCAAATAATAGAAGCAAAGGAGGAGCTGGCAAGGATAGCAAGTCTTGTGAACGAGGATCCGGAGGAGCATATCGGGGCACTCAGGACCTTGGCACAAATCGCCGCTTCGGCGAACATCACCGTCAGGAAATTAGCACTGGCAACACAGGTGGCTATCTACAAAGATCTGATTCCAGGTTATCGGATTCGTCCCCTTTCAGAAGATACTCAGAATGAGAAGCTGTCGAAAGAAGTACGAAAGCTCCGAAATTTCGAGCAAAAGCTAGTCTCAAGCTACCAGGCTTATGTGAAAGAATTGGGCAAGCTAGCGAAAGCAAGTGGGTCTGGGGCATCTGAAGAGGTGACCAGTCTAGCTACAGTTGCCATCAGTTGTGCATGCACTTTGCTGCTCGCGGTACCTCATTTCAACTTCCGCGGCGACCTTTTGAGGATTATGATTGACAAGTTGAGCGGAAAACGCGTGGATGGAGATTTTGTCAAATGCAGAGAAACATTGGAAACATTGTTCCAAAATGACGAAGATGGCAATGCTTCACTGGACGCTGTTACCATGTTAACCAAAATGATGAAGGCCAAGGAATACAGTTTCGACGAGAGTGTCCTGAATACATTCTTATGTCTTCGACTACTTTCAGAGTTTTCCTCCAAAGCATCCTACAACTCCGTGGATAAGCCTACAGACCAACAGTATCACGGCAAGAAGATCAAAGAGAAGCGGGACTGGCGCACGAAAAAGCAACGGAAGCTGCTGAAAGAGAATAAAGCTATCGAAAAGGAGATGAAAGAAGCGGATGCAAGTGTCAGTCATGAGGAGCGAGATAGGATGCAAGCGGAAACACTGAAGATGGTATTTGTCACCTACTTCCGAATCCTGAAAGCACGATCAGATAAGTTGATGGGTGCCGTGTTGGAGGGACTCGCAAGATATGCTCACCTCATCAACCAAGATTTCTTTGGAGATATCTTGGAGGCACTCAGAGATCTTATTAGTCGCGCAGAAGCATCGGTAAATGCTGATGTTGATGATGAGTCGGAAGATGACGAAGACAAAGTTTCTCAGAGATATGCTACGCGAGAATCCCTTCTTTGCATAATTACTGCATTCGCCCTCCTCCAAGGACAAGATGGTGCGACGGCCGCGTCGACGCTTAAGCTTGATTTGGGCTTCTTCATTACCCATCTCTACCGCACCCTACACCCAGTGTCTCTCAATCCTGACATCGAATTAAGTTCTAGATCTCTACATCTACCCGATCCACACACACCCGAAGCTCATACTCAGAACGCAGCAACAAACAAGATTAATGTTCAGACAACGATTGTCTTGCTCATTCGCTCTCTATCATCTGTCCTTCTTCCTGCGACGGCACTTCGTGCTGTACCTCCCCTTCGAATTGCAGCGTTCTGCAAACAACTCATGACAGTCTCTTTGCACTTGCCGGAAAAGTCATGCGTTGCGATGCTTGGCCTGCTGAATACTGTTACGAAGACCCACGGTCGCAAGATTAGCGCCCTCTGGAACACGGAAGAAAGGCGGGGCGATGGTGTATTTGACGCTCTCAAGGCCGAAATTGAAGGGAGCAATCCTTTCGCAGGGACCGTGTGGGAAGGTGAGATCTTACGAAGACATTTTTGTCCTGCAGTTAGGGAGGCAGTGGCTGGTATAGAGAAAAACATTATGGAGGCGAGGTAGTTTCAATCGCGGAGAAATTCGCATTGGCATGTTGGCATGCTTGGTCCTTGTGACTGTTTCCTTGTGAGCGATCGATTTCCAGAATTTATTACGCCCTGTTCAGCTAGCTGTGGTATTGAAATTGGGAGTAGCCGGGCAAGAACCCGTAGGTTTGTCCACGTCTCATCATTTCTAAATGCGAGAAACTGAGTGACTGATGATTCCTTCGCAGCTTCCCACTTTCTTCGTAAATCCACAGACTTATGTTGTTATTCTATGCCTTGCCCAGGAACATATACAATATGAATAGAACGCACTGCCACGAGAGAGTCGGCTATGCACCCTATCCCAGCCTGATACTAAGCTGCGCCACATATGGCTCAGTCTTCCAGAGCCATTTTCTCCCACGGTCACATCAAATTCAGCACATCTCGACAAGGGTCTGGTCGGTGCGATTCGGCCACCCTCCCTGCTACCTCCCGCGAGCTCTCAGCAAGTGCCATCTTAGCCTCTGCCAGCAGGCTGCATTTACTGCAGGCTTCTTGAATACCATACATTCGTAATACTCCTGCTTGTGTTCTGTCGTCCGCCGCACGTTATAATAACTGACCGGCTGTACAATACAGCCCCGCCTGGTATGTCACGTCCAAAGACGTGGATTGTGGCGGTTGAGATGCTTGATTACGGATAAATTCTTCTGATCTAAATTGTATTTTTAGCGGGACTGGTAAAAATATGCTGGATTTGGAACTTCTTTCCCTCCGATTTTCGACTCGCAAAAAGGAAGGCGAAATTGCCGAATGGAAGTTTGGAAAGGATACAAAATCATGTCAAATCACCACATTATCCGGCATCTAGCAGCATTGATCATCCTTTGCCATAACGAAAGAGGACTTGCCCTCGAAATCTCACTTCTACGCCCCCCTCATCACTCTCTAGACCTCTTCACCCTCCTCGTCAACACAAACGGCGTCTCGCCGATGTGAAAACCCGCAGTCTCCTTCCAATCGACCTCCACCTCATAAATCCCCACCTCCTCATTCCTAATTCGCATCAATGGCTCAAAACGAAAACTTCCCTCGTCCTAATCCCGTCCCTCGAATCCGTCGTCAACGTAATACTGGAACACGTCCTGCAAAGCTCGATTCTCAACTCTGTCAGACCCTTCATGGTGGAAACGACGGCCCAGGCAGCGGCCCAGGCGCTGGGATGCTTGCTTACAATGACGAGGCTTCTGAGGGCGGACTTGTGGGCGCGGAGGTGGTGCGTCGAGACGTTGGCGAGGTTGAATTCCAAGTTTTCGAGGTAGCCTATATATCACGCGTCTATGCGGAGGGATTTGACTGCATTGAGCCGGTGGGGAACGACGTTAGCGGCGAAGCCGAGGACGCCGCCGATGCGCATGAAGGTGAATGTGCGGCCGGAGTAGAGTTTGTGGATCGCCTCGCTGTATCTGGCGCCAATTCAACAGGATGCGCCGACAATCTTTGACCGTTGCATAGTACTCACATCATCCTGCAGCTCAGCAGCAAAAGCAACACTCCAATTCCCGTGTTAGCATACGTCTTCAGCGACGGAACTCCATTAGCGGCTCCGTTCCAGCAAATACACGCCCTATCTCATCCCTCGACCTCTTGTCCTCACATCGAAACGACCCCATTCGCCAGTGCATACTGACAATATGCACGTCCTCATTCCCCATAACGAGCTCGTAGACCACCAACCGCAACTCGACCGGTAGACGGAAAACGGGCGATTGGCTTTGACTGCACATTTCCTGCTTCTTGGCCGAAAGCAGCACAGGCTCCTTCTCGCTCAACGGCAAAGTTAGCCTGCGCTTCCGGATCTTGGAGAGCGGAGGTGGGTATTGTATACGGCGCTCTTCCTGCCGCTGTTTCACCCTCCTGTCGAAGCCTTCGTGGTGGCGGGAGAAGATGAGGAGTGGCCAGCAGCAGAGCCAGAGATAGATGCGGATGCGTAGGGGTTGTCTTATCCCTGGGTCATCTTTTGTGGGGTGGGAGAGTTGGAGGTTGGGGGTGAGATGATGCGCGGCGTAGACCGAGGTGTTAGTTTACTGTCATTCCAGGCATGAGTTTTGTATATGGGCCTACGAGTGTTTGCTCCTACTGGGGCACAGCACATGATATTACGTTCATCTATTGGCGAGAATGCCTGTTTTAAAACCACTCAGGTGGCTGTTTCATACACCAGTGCTTCGCGTCCGCATACAAAATTTGTGCATGATACCACAGTAGGCGGCGCGGTCATGCGGATTTCAGACTCGGATTGGGCGCCTGAAGGACGCGAAAACGCGCTCAGATGGATTTGGAAAGCATTTACAGTGTCCGATGAGAAACGTCCAGTAGTTTCGCTGGTAGGCTTGATGAGTGGTTGTCGTAAAATATACCCTTTCAACTTCCATCCAAAGTGTATGCCGTCCGAATCTGATGGATAGATTCCATCGACTTGATAGTGGTTACAAGTTTGTCTCTATCCATTACAATTCAAACCTATGTACGGCATTATCTCCATATGTCATCTCCTCGCCCTAGCCTCCCACCCCAACTTACCCGGTAGCATCACCGGCAACTCCACAACGCTGATGTGTGAATTCAACTCTCTAGCTTTCTGCGCCGATAATTCAGCGGCTTCACCCGCGGTGCTCAACTCCACGGGCCGTTCGACACTATCTACTTGACAAGCGTAGTGCTGCTTCCCTGAGGGATAATAATTGTCGTGCGACCCAGCGCGGTTTTGGCGATGGCGTTGTAAAAGGAAGAAGAGGCCCCTAAGTGCCGCTGTAAAACTAACCAGTGATCTCCCTGACCCATTTGCAAAGATAATTGGCGCGCATCTTGATCGTCCGACCGGGGCCACTCTCATCTTGCCAGCAAACAATTCTCCTTGTCCGCTTGAGCAATGGACAGATTTGTGTAGGCGTACTGTAGCGGATGGTGGGATCCCGGTGAACAGGACCTATTCCTACCGCAAGTTTTACAGTACTGGAGTCCAACTTTTCAGCCATGACGCGATACTGCGGCTGTTCGCCTGAAAATGGGCCCTTCTGAAGCCTTTCCAACACCTCTTTCTTTTTCGCCGGCATTTTACTGTTCGTCAGCGCCTACATCGTGGCCAATTTCGATTCCAATCAATGGTATCAATTGCTTGTGCATCAAAAAGATGATGCGTCTTCAACCGGAATGAACTTATGGAGTGATGGAAAGGCAGGCGCGGTCTTCTTTGAGAACAGAAACCTGGACAAGGGAGGTCAAAAGTGGCAACTATTCCCTTTCAACTCTTCGACCTACGTACACCGGTGCAAAGAAGGTGGGCCAACTGCATTCCTCGGCGCCAATTTCTAGTCCAAAGAGGAGCTTCCGGGAAGAGTCGGGGTATTTGGTGAAAATCAACATCTCACAAGATTCGATATACTGGACGATTTGCGCTTGGGGCCATGGCACGTAAGTTCACTCGTTCATGCACTTTGAGAAAAACAATGCTGACACGCGCAGTTTACATCTTTCCGATGGCACAAAGGGAAACGGATTGGCACCTACATAAGAAGAGAAATTCACAAATGGCGATGTCTTCGAACATCACCACCCCTCAGAATGGTCAACGGTTCTCGTTCAAGAAGATCGAAGCAATCAATAATCAGACATATTCGGCTATGGACGTGAGTGATACTCCATATTTCTTTCAGTCGACCGCATACTAATCTTCCATCAGACTCCCAGCTCAACCATTACCTCCCCTGCAACTCCTTCCGCGACCGCTTCACAGACAAACACTACCTCAATAGCATCTGCTGCGTCTGAGACGAGCACTGCAAATCCTTCATCTGGCTTGAATGGTCTCTCTTCGGGAGCATCTGCTGCGATTGGCGCATCGATTGGCGCCGTCGCGCTCATATGCCATCGCCGTCGTGGGACTTGTGTTCTAGCGGTGACGGAAACAACGCGCATCGAGTCATTATGAAAAAAAAAGAAGCCCAAACCCACGAAATCGGCCATGAAGTCGAGGCTATCAAGTATGAAATGTATCACGAAAATGCGGTTAAGCACGAGTTACTGAGTGAGCACCCACCAAAAACCGCCTCAAATGCCATAGGAGCTGCTAGATACTTAGCGTCGACCAATATAAACGATGAGGAGCGGTTGGAGAATCGAGATATTACGCGTCACCAACAACAGGACGTGGTTTCGAACGCATCTTCCAACATCAGACCCGCATGTGCAGCTCCCGCCCTGAAAATTTCGACAGGATGCTTTTTTACCCCACAATATCACTCCATAATATCACTACCATAGCCAACCTGTAGGGATAGGACTTGATCACCTTCGGCGTATTTTTAAAAAGAAAGATCGGTGATGCTCTGGATTTTCACAGGACCAAAACAACTTAGAAGAGAGGGACGGCGTTCTAAAACAAAAGCCAGGAATAGCTTCCTGCGGCATTCTGCATGCATGTACATATTTCATTAGGAGAGGGGAAGGAAGTTTGTCGTTCACGTGTGGAGAAAATAGATACCCCTTCGAAGTAGAACATAAATCTAAACAATCAGCCATGACATGAACGAAACTCAACCGCTTTAAGGGCATTGTTATTTTCTTTTCTTTTCTTTCCTTTTTTTTTTTTTTTCTGGCGATTAACTCTTCACGAGGACGTGAAGGGCTTAAGGAGTGGGGATATGTCACCGATATGGGCCCAAGGTATCGTACAGGAGGATGGTTCTTTTTGGTGGAATAGGCATTCCAAGGTTGTTATTCATTGTAATTGAGCACTTGCCATGCAAGCCTTGGAGGTAATTTGGTCACACGTGACATTATGATGTGTCAGCTAGTTAGCGTCAGTTTCGGTCAATAATTTCCAGGCTCGACTTCAGACCTCACTACTCAGCATGCAAGCTCATCGCACGGAATGCATCATACCGAGCTCTATATCCGGCTGCCCTTGACCAAGTGCTCGCGTGTAGTCAATCATTCATGATTGGGATCTCCCAACGGCTTGGCCCGAGATGCATGACAGCATTCTTTGCTGTTACCCTCTACCAGAATTCTTTCTTCCAAGACAATCTCCCCCCGCAAAATCTTGCATTGGGTATCTTAAGTATGCGGAGAGTGATTGAAGCATATGCATCAAAGAGATCGTCATTCGGCCAGAGGGAGTCGGCTGAATTCAGTGCAGCCGATGAGAGAAAACGACATCCGACAGGACAGACTTGGAGGCGCAAGTCTCTTCAATTTCAATGACCTTCTCGGCCTTGCAAGGTTAAAAATCTACTCTCACTCAAGGTCAAACGAAGCTTTGCTACTCATCGTCGTCGCATGGCCAGGACATGCTTTTCATACTCTGCAGCATGGTATATAAAGTGGCACTACTGCCGGCAGAATGCGTCCCATGATCTGGCTAATGAACCTCGACGAATAACAGGCTCGTACGGCTTTCCCCACGGGCAGCGACAACGTGGTCAACCCAAAGCCCTAATTTTATACCGACATATTCTCAATAATTTTGTTTTGGTCGCAGTTATTCACCTCAAATCAAATCATTTCCCGTTTCCTTTCGCTTGCCTGAGGCAAGACGCGACGTTTTTCTAAGAAATTATCCTGCAAGGCAACTTCAAGCTTTTCTCATCTCTCTCTCTTATTTTTATATATATTTTCCTCTAAGAATTCCTCGCCGTTGTTGTTAGCACAGTCGTTTTGGCCTTTGATCTCTCGGCAGGAGTGATGTGCCCCGACTTTGCCGTGTGAGCTTTGTTTTTGAAAGAGCCACTCACCGTGATGCTGATAATTAAGCTTAAATTTGGGGTAAAGAAAACGTTCTCTCTAGGACAAGGCAACAGAATGCCGGCTTGGCGAGAGGACGTTTGAGGAGACCATCCCCGACTGAGGTGGCGCCAATGGTATGTGCTCAACCAAATATCAACACTATCTCTGGTCCAAGATGGTCAGACGCCGCGTTGAGATGCACACCCATAGACGCCGTCCTTCGATTGCCTTGCTTTCTCCAACTTCGTTGCGGTAAGCTGCTGATATGAATATATTGGTGAATGCCGTGTCTCGTGCCATTTTCACTTACTCCAATCCCTTTACCCCACAGCTGCCAGATCTGCGCATATTGTCCACCATCTGCCGGCCCTATCATACGAGTTTGATTGATACTCATCTGTGGCGCCCACGAGTTTCTTATACTTTTTGATTACATTCTCATATAAAGCTTTTCAATGTTACACTTGCGACCAACCTTCAGCGGCCCAGAGATCCGTCCACCATGGAGCCATACAAGGAGGTCTTACTTAGGTAGGAGTATGTTTATAAGTTAAAACCCATCTTCTCCAACTTATTTCAGTTGATTCAGCAAAGTCAGCCTTGTGATCCTTCCTTCGTTCAGAATGGTGAGTGGAGTCTCGCTGCGCGGGCTGTACGCCCTTCTGGTTTCCGTCTCATTCTTTTCTGCGCTGTGCGCCGCAGACGCCGTGAGCGACTTGCAGACGAAAGGGCGCGCTGCGGTTGATGCCCAGCTTGCGAAGTCAAAGACATGTACCAAGGACAAGCTCCAGGTGCGAAAGGAATGGTAGGATACATGTATTTATACTTCTCATCTCTTGCTGACGAGGATGCACAGGGGTGACTTTACTGCAGAGCAAAAGAAGGCATACATTGCTGCTGTTCTCTGCATTACTCAGAAGCCATCGAAGCTCGATCAGACCAAGTATCCTGGAGCGAAGACGCGCTACGATGACTTCGTCGCAATCCACATCAAGAACTCCATGAGCATTCACGGAACAGTCAGTGACCGTCCTCATTCGTGTCTTGAAGCGTCAAATAACCTAATATGTTGTAGGGAAACTTCCTGTCATGGCACCGTTACTTTACATTTGCGTACGAGCAGGCTCTGAGAACTGAATGTGGCTATACAGGTACTCAGCCGGTAAGTCGAACTCGTTGCCTAGCTAGTGGTTGACTACTGATCATTGCAATAGTATTGGGACTGGGGCAGATGGGCATCAGACCCCGAGAAATCTCCCATCTTTGACGGCAGTGACACTAGCATGAGCGGTAACGGCCAGAAAGTTACTCACCAGAGTAACGGGATCAAGCCAGCTGGTAATGGCGGAGGATGCATAGAAAAGGGTCCGTTCAAGAACATGACCGTCAACCTAGGGTACTGTCTCTCCTCTGTGTCTTCAAGTGTCTTCATCAGACTAATCATTGTTCAGACCGATGGCAGCGATGGCAGACACCACACCACCAAGGAATCCTAGGAGTGATGGCTTGGGCTACAATCCCCGCTGCATCAAGCGCGACCTCTCCAACTACTTGACCACCAAATACGCCACGACAGCCCAGATTGCTACGCTTATCACTGGCCAGGCGAACATTGGCAGCTTCCAAACAAAGATGCAAGCGCAGGACAGTGTCCACGTCGCCGGCCATTTTACCATCTCCGGTGATCCTGGGTCGGACTTCTACGTCTCGCCTGGTGACCCGGCGTTCTGGCTGCACCACTCTATGATTGATAGGACGTGGTACATCTGGCAGACTCAAGACTTAGCCAACCGACTGAACGTCATCGCAGGCGGAACCTCCATGATGGGTGGCGGAAAGGCACAGAGCCTAGACGACACGATAGACTTGGAGGTCCTCAACGTCGACGGGAAGAAGTGGAAGATTAGGGACCTCGTGAGCACTGTTGATGGACCCTTGTGCTATGTCTATGAGTAGGCTATCTGTCGCTCTGGATCATCCGATGCTGTTTCCTTCATCTGTAGCAATGATTTACCGAACGTATTGTGTTCTTGTAACCGAAACCTCCTACTGTAGAACTTGAATGTGATAATATCGCAAAGAGGAGTATCATATTGTACCGCGATCATAGTGATGCGTCCTTTCATTCACTCCCTTCTCCAAATTTGGGGACGAGAGCCGGGGGGAATAGGGCCAAGACGCTAAGCAACATTAGCGCCGGATTAGCGTCACACGTGAAGTCGCTCCGACGCTATTTCAACGTCGTGTCTTCCGCAACCTCACTTCCTCCTCCACAGACATCCGAGCAGCGAGTAAGTTACCCGTCTTCCAGCGCCCCGATCTCTACTATCTCAACCCTTTTACTTAAAGTTTTCATACCTCTATTCTTCCCCTTCCGCAACTTTATCCTCCCACCCTCCCATCCCGCGCTACCTTCGTCCCTCACTACCTCACTAACCCGCCCCACCAGAAATCCCAATGACCGACAACATCACCCCTACGGCACAGGAAACCCCGGCCTAATCATCCGGCGGCCCCAATGGCTGGGACACACCAGTGTTCATAGAACGGAAATCGGAGGGAGTCGTCGCCACCGTACCACTAGCACAGCGGACAGGTGCCGCGACCGCTGCTACAGTTACCATGCTGCGACATACAGGGGAGTCTGTTTCCCACCCACGCACCCCCACCGCGCGAGGAAGATACGGTAAAAGAATCGAAGCGCCCTGTCTAGCCACCCTCTGCGGAGGTGCTTGCGAGATGGTCGTGCTGCTTCTGAGATATAGTTTTCAATCTTAGCGCTCATGCCTCCATTGTACGACGGGGTTATGGTTGTGTGGGGTTAGTCGTTGCGTCGAGGCCTCTTTGAGGAGGAGATATGATAGGTGGATGCGGTTTCAAACTCTGAACGGAGGCTGAGACTGAGGGCTTTCGGGCCTTAGGTCGTGGCTGCAAGGGATGAGAAAGGGAGATCAAGGATCCGATGATGAATTATGGTGTCAAAAGCCAAAGTTGTATTTGCAACCCGGCCGGCTTTTCTATACTCCTGGCTTTGCTGCGGCGAAGTATAGGGAGTGGCTAGTGCGGTGGAGCTTTGTGTGTTGCACATGAGAACGTAAGAGAGCTAATCTGAGGATCACTACTTGACTCCCCAAGCAGATGGATGAAATGCAATTCTGTCACTTTGGTAGAAGATATGGTCAAGTTTGCGTGATATCGTGAATTTGAAATGTTTGTTAGGAGAGTAGTAGAGCATAGAACGCTAGGGGAAAACGCTATGAATGGACTCCATCACTTTTCCATCCAACCCAATACATAAGCACACGCGTCCTCTGATAGAACTCCAAGACCGCCCGTCGACTACATCCACCCCCATCTCCTTCCCCTTCTCACACCTAGAATCTCGAATGCCGCTGCTTCGTCCTGTACGCCGTAAACCCAACATACGCCCCCGTAAGCACCAATCCAAAAATCACAAACTTCACAAAGAACCAGCTCCAACTACCTCCCTCCTTTTTCGGCTTATAAGCACCACCCTTACCAGGGCTGCTCGCTGCATTCGCTGCATTCGTTCCGGTGTTGTGCTTGTACAGGTTAAGCGTCTTAACGGAAACGATGTCATGGTTATCTGAGAGTTCGCCGGTCTCGGCGCTGAAGCCCAGGTAGGCGACGGGCGGGACTTTGTAGTTTGGGATCTCGAAGCATAGGGTCCAGTCGTCTTCGGATTTGTATTGTAGGTCGAGTTTGAGGGATTCGTCTTGGAAGTAGGTGAGGCGGGCTTTGGTGGGGATGTTGGCGTTACGGATGCCGCGGGCCTGTATCATATCCATTAGCAAAATAATAATTGTGGTCGGAATAGTAAGAGAGAGGGGGAGCCTACAGAGCATCCAGCTACCTCATTAGCCTTCCCATCATTGTCCTTGTCGTATGCAGTGTTTCCGTCTCCGTTCATAGCCATGATGTAAGGGAAAACAGTGCCTGGCCGATTGTTCTTGTATGTGTCGAAGAAGATTCCGAGACCTTCAAACTTGTCTACGGAGCCGAAGACCTGGCCACCCTGTGCACGCTGCTTGGTAAGCCACATTGCGAAGCCGTCGCCGTAGAGGTTTCCTTGGCCGGAGATCTTGAATTCGACTGTGATCTACTTCGCATGAGCTATGATGGGTTGGAGAAAGGGAGAAGGATGCGTACCTCCCAATTTGTAGCTGTTAAGGGTACTCTTGAGAATATCCATCCTGTTCGTGAAGGCTTGTCTGAGGCTAGACGGATGTATTTGTCTGTTCGGACGATGGTGTCTCCGCCAAAGTCGAACCAGCGGCTTTGCATGTCTGAGTCGAGGTAAGGCTGTACCATAATCAGAACCAATTCTCGAGTGACATCCAAAGTATTCAAGGTTGAGTCAGATGGTAACTCACAGGTTCGAGGCTGTGTGTCCGTAGCTACATCCCAATTAGCACCTGCGCATAGCTATACCATTATTAAAACCATACAGATATAGCCTTGATATCAGGATGCTCGCTCAATCCCAGTCCCCAGCTCTGCGTCAGGCTCCCCCCTAGCAGACACAAGCTCATCCATGGCCGGTGAAATAACATGGTTTCACAGCACCTCTGTGCTAACAGAATAAGCTTCGAAGGAATGGAAGGCGAAGGCTAAGCTTCTGCAATTGAAGATATAGAGACCCTTTATGGGCAGCAGAGAGGAATGAAGCTATGAGAAGAGAAGAATGGCGGGGGCTGGAGACATAGAGTCTGTTGGCGGTTGAGTGATGTTGCCAGTGATGTTGCGGTTGCTTGTGGTTCGTGGCCTTTCCGCGGTGCTCGTGCACGGGAAGGTGCCGAGGAACCGCCGGCGGTGATATCCTTGATGGCCGTTGGAAGTCAGGA
The DNA here is from genome assembly GCA_010093925.1 of Zopfia rhizophila CBS 207.26. Classification (NCBI taxonomy): domain Eukaryota; kingdom Fungi; phylum Ascomycota; class Dothideomycetes; family Zopfiaceae; genus Zopfia; species Zopfia rhizophila. The sequence goes on along the minus strand of ML994656.1, from coordinate 1,060,254 downwards.
ACGTCGAATTTTCACGGCTGATAGACTGGCTTCAATCCACTCTTATATATACCACTTTCATTTTCAAATCAAATTTTAATTCTTTTCATTCGAAATGGATTCCCTCGGCGCCGGAGGAATGTCCGCATACGCGTCTGGAGACCCCAAGACGCAAGTAATGAAGCAAGTACAACAAGAAGCTGCGATGCAGAATGCGCGAATGCTAGTTGAGGTATGTTCAATTCCTATTTCTAAACCTTCAGTGGCAAAAAACGGGCCTGTTAACAATATCTGACAGAAACTAAACGAACATTGCTTCGAACGCTGCGTTCCCAAACCTGGTGCCTCCCTTTCGAAAGGCGAAGAAACCTGCTTTACCACCTGCATGGAAAAGTACATGACCGCATGGAATACTGTCTCGAAGCAGTATGTGGCAAGAATACAAAAGGAGTCACAGGCCGGAGGCTTGGGTGGTGGAACATTTTGAGCATTTGATGCAGACATTGATGGACTAAAGCATGGGGCGGAACAGCTCGGGATGGAAGGCGGAACGTTGATTACAGGAGATGGCATGATGCGATCCAGAGGTCGAATTACAAGAGCTGGATCAAGTTGGATGTGTACTACTACGGATGTATTTGGGGGCATACACATAGACGGATGGGCCACGGGGCATCTAGAAGCAAGCATTGTATAATAGATACTTGCAAGCACCCTGTATAAAAGGATATCCGACTCAAATCACCAAATGAGATCCATTGCAACAGTTCTGCCAATGAGATTGCCGAGATGAACTCCGCGCCATGCCCATACCAAAATGCTTGAATACATATGAAATATATAGCACAAGGACACTCAGGATTCTCATTGTTTGCCGAAACTCTTCTGCCTCTCTTTATACTCCTTCACAAGGATGGAGCAGTTGATTTCCTGACATAACTTCTTTCGCCTCGCCGCCGGCAACTTCGTCGCAAACTCCAGCCCACTAGCCCTCTCAACGGCCTCGACGGGAACCTCAAAATCTTGCAATGGCTTATTATTCGCAATGACGGCATTTGGGAGGACAAATGCGCCGAGCGCCACATTTCCTCCAACTTTCCCATCCTCGGCGAAAATGACCTTGTAGAAATGCGTCGGAACCGCAACGTTAGGTGGCTGCCCAATAACCTCGTAGCTCACCCTCCACTTTCCATCCGGGTCTCGTTTGGGGAGGTATAGTGGTCCCGTTACGATACGAACGGAGGGATACTTCCCTGTCAACCTGCGGCAAAAGTCTTCAAAATGCGCCCAGTAATCTCGGTTGAATCCATCACCAACTTGTGGACACATGTTGCTTAGCAGAAATGTATTATCCATAGCTTCCTGGCTCCATTTTGCATCGGCTGCTGGAACCTGGTGTCCTCGATCGTAGCCCGAGCGGAAGTAGTCCTTTAGCTTTGCGCGGAACATCTCCGGGATTGAGACGTCTTCGACAAAGACACTATTCTTGCGATCCGCATTGTTGTTGGCGAGTGATTCGGGAGTGATGTGTTCGGCGACCCAGGAGGGGTTTCGAGTGCGGCGGTCGAAGGAGGAAGTCAGGGAGGCGGCGGGGCGGAGGTCAGCAACAGGGCCAGGAAAACCATATTGGAAGAGGCCATTAGGGTCAACAAGCGGTGTTCTTGCTACAGCTGCAGGGGAAGGGACGGCAGGGACGGGAGGTGGAGGAGCCGTTCGCGAGGGTGTAGAAAGTGTCGTCGTGGTGGTCGTCACAGCTACTGATTTGGGAGATTCTTTCTTTATGGAATAGAAAGCTGCTGTTGCTGCGGCGCCCGTTGCAGCGCCGGCGGCGGCTATGATAGCGAATGTGGCTTTTGACATGGTGACCCGGGTTGATGGAATTGTCGAAGGGAGACGAGGTGAGTCCAAGAAGCTGTTGGAGATGCGACTTGGCAGGTTTAAAGGCTGCCTGACCGCCCCCCAATGTCAGCTGTCCAAACTGCGCGTGAGAAGGGTTTCAGACGCGTCGGTTGCAGCCCATGTGGTTCGCTGGCGGCTGTCGATAGTGGTCATCTGAAATTCGCTGAAAGGAGAAATTGGTGCTTAGTCATGACGCCTACTTTTCACTAGCCGCTTTGGGGCCGAGGCTCAAACTTCAACACCATGAGACCATCGTCTTCATCATCACCACTTTTCTCTTTCCTTCTAAATGCGTGCTGAAAGTTTTTCATAACCTAGATGGAACATTTCATGTAATTGGCGTTGTCGGCCTCGTCTCTTTTGAGCTTGTCCGAGATGTCCTCTTGGATATCTCGAACGACGGCATCTCATAATGCTCAATTAATCGCGACGGCCATTGTATCCGGCGTGGTAGTCGGAGGGGCAATATTAGGCTTTCAGAAGGCGAGGCGCATGTACAGAGTTGCAGATCTGAAGGCGTCGATTCCGGATGTGGGTGAAGACCATCATGTAACGAGAGTGAGTATTTTTCCTGCTGCAATGATATCTGAGGGTGGTCTTTGGATTCTCGCAAGGTTGAACATCTTGTTTAGAATCACATTAATCGAGCTTAGCTGACCGTTTGAAGTTGACCGAGTACGGCGCGGCCTCAAGCGTCTTTAAGCCTAGCAAAGAAGATGAACGGAGTATGGCACTCGCCGCAAGGGCGAGGAAAGGTGATTATGATGACGGTATTGAATTCTTCTGTATTGTGTAAACCACCTGGACCGAGATGCTGATATCTCTCTTAGAACTCATACTAGAGCAGCTGGCCCGAAACCGAGTCTTTCTTACTGATGACGGTCTCGAGAAACTACGCTCTTCTTTCGTCATTGTTATCGGCTGTGGTGGCGTTGGATCTCACGCCACTGCAGCTCTCGCCCGTTCCGGAGTCTCTAAGCTTCGTCTCATCGATTTCGATCAAGTTACTTTGTCCTCCCTCAATCGACATGCTCTTGCTACGCTCTCCGACGTAGGAACGCCAAAAGTCCATTGCATTCGAAGAAGGCTTGAGCAAGTAACCCCCTGGACGCATTTTGACTGTCGAAACGAGTTATTCAGCGAAGCAAATGCAGATCGTCAATTATCTGCAATGGATGGCCATGCCCCCGATTTCATCATCGATGCTATTGATAATATTGATAGCAAGGTTTCTCTCTTGAACTATTGCTACAAGAATAAGCTCCGAGTCATTTCCTCAATGGGCGCTGGTTGCAAATCAGATCCAACGAAAATTTTCATCGGCGATATTTCTGCGAGCACTGATGACCCGCTCTCGAAATCCACGAGGCGAAGGCTGCGAGCGTTGGGCGTCAAGGAAGGGATTCCAGTCGTCTTCTCCACTGAAAAGCCAGGTCCAGGAAAAGCACAACTACTTCCATTACCAGAAGAAGAATTCGCAAAAGGTAGCGTCGGCGAGTTGGGCGTACTACCGGATTTCCGAATCAGGATATTACCTGTCCTAGGTACCATGCCGGCGATTTTCGGACTTGCCGTAACAAACCACGTCATCCTAGAGATCACCGGATACCCACACGAATATCTCCCTTCCAGATCACGAGACAAAATGTACGACGGACTATTAGGGGCACTTCAGGGAGCTGAGGAGAGATTAGCCAAATCAGTTGGATTTGATTCACAGGGCTTGAAGATCCCTATCACGCAGGATGATGTGGGGTACCTTGTTGAGGAAGTCTATCATGGGCGAAGCATCATTAGTGGATTATCTACGAGATTGTGCTTGATTAGGTGGAACAAGCCAAATGGCAATTTCATTGACAAACGGACGCCAGGACAGAAGAATTCTCTACTACAGATGAAGGAGCTGGTTTGTATGACTAAGGAGGAGGCGGCTAAGCATGAGAAAGAGGTGCTGAAGGGAGAGAAGAAGCCTGAAGACTTGTATGATGCAAAAGTTGTAGAAGCCGTAAGACTAAAGATGGATGAGGAGGAGAGGTTCGAGCGGTTTAGGTAGAGTACGATGGATCTCTAATCGATTCGGAGAAATACCACACCACTCCAGCTCCGGTAAGACATGCATTGGACTTCAACCTGCACCCTTTCTTAGGCTCCCAGCCGAATGCGAATCCTCCCTCTGAAAGCGCCTAACGTAGCTTTGTACAGATCTCTGCGGATATAATCATGGATAGTAGATTAAGGGCGTCGGAGATGATGTGGTTTGTAGTATCTCATCAGAGCTAGCGTAGGGTAGTAAGTGTACTGCGTCGTGGACCTGATGGTTATCGCTAGAGCCACCTCCCCCAGGCTCTCCTCCATGACTTCTCGCGCGTTCTCAAGCGAATCCAAAAAAAAAAAAGTTCCATACAATGCCCCTATTGCATTTAGTTTTGTACACCAATCCCTCGTCCCGATTTCACTCAAGAAAACTCATAAATCATCCTTAATCGCAAGCTCCATCTTCTCAAAATCATGCACAAATTCCAGGACCTCCCTCTGCTATTCGACAGAGAATCTGCCCCCTGTGTCAAAGCGCAAATTGATCGTGTATTCCGAGTTATATGCTGGTTTCCAACGATTGCAGCGATCTACTTCATGTCCAAGCTCGCTTGATACTCCTTTAAAAACAACTTTACTTTTCTCTTCGTCGACTTTGCAACATGCAACCTTTTATCTTTGAGAAATTGGTCGAAATGTGCAAGAAGATTGGATTCCAACGTCCGCTGGAATGGGATATCGGTGCGATGTATATGTTTGTTGAGGATGATGTCGACGTAAGCATTGAAGACTTTGCTGATACAGCAGCATGTGTATTCCAGATATCGGAGATTGGAGTTTTGGTAGAGGATCTGGATTCAGAATTCGGTGGGGAAGATGGGCGGCATTTTGAGTGAGTGTGAGTAAGAGATAGTGGAGTGGATATTGGAAGGGGGATGGAGATGAGGCGGAGTTGGGAAAAGGGGAAAATATATGGAGGTATGGGTGAGATAGAAAAGATGAGCAAGGTCTTCGTCAGAAGTTGTGTCTGGCGCCTGTGAGTCTTGTGCTGGTACTGTGATGATAGACTTGGCTCAGCACACACTTTGGATTTTACAATTTGTTCCTAAAGTATCACAATGCTACCTCCACTCCATCTCCAGAACAACAAAACTCCCAGGATGACTTCCCATACCTACCTCCTGAGCTATAGATTTTGATCCTGTCATTCAACGATGACTTCATTCATCTTTGCAACGGCTGTCATCTCGCCTCCACAGACTTGAAATCTACACCGAAGAAATAGTCGCCAAGAAAAAAAATCCCTTCATTCCCTGCAATTGAATTCTAGGGTAACATAATTTTCCACCACCCAGTTTTATACTGTTGATTCTCCAAATTCAATTCTCTGAAAAGGAATCTCGCCTGCTTTCGTGTGCTCAAGCACGCAAGCTACAGTTCACACCAAGAGAGGAAGGAGAAATTTCAACTCTGTAAGAGGATAGTGACTTGGTATGAAGACGAATTAAAAGGCTTTCTATATGCATCTGATGTATCAAAATCTTTACGCGCTTACTGAAATTGGCCACATTACATTATCGAACTCTACCCAGAAAGATTTTTGGTCCTCTAAAATAACCTTTCAGGTGTATGGTGTTAACGGTCTGGAGTATGAAATCAACTGGAAAAAGATGTTTGCGCTTATATTAAAGGTGAAGCATCACCTCGAATGATTTAAGGCGTCGGCGATCATGGCCTAAGGGGCGAGGGGAGCGAAGCGGATTCGCGGCCGAGGTGTTATTTTACGAGCGTCCTTGAGGATTCTTGGGTCCACCGCCATTCTTGCGGACAGCTGACCAGACCAGATGAGCTAGGCAGTAGATACATGAAATAGGGTCCGAGTTTAAGCAATTTTAACCTCATCAAGAGTTCTCGAAAGCGGGGTGTCGGGTTGGAGGCTTAATATCAGCTGTAGGTAGGACGGCAAATGCATATAACCGCTTCACTTGCTGCCTCTCTGGCTGAAAGGTAGAAAAGCAGTGCGATATTGTCTATGATGTGTTACAATCTCCTTTATTCATCCCAAGATCCATTGAAGGAGCCCTCACAACCTATAGTGTACTGCTGGAACACTGAAGTTCACTGTCCCCTCTCTACCTGTGCACAGTACCTAGGTATTGTCGCGACCATATACACACAAATTTAATGATCCATTTTCCAATCATGATAAGTTTTGATGACCAACCTACAGAGATAATCTGTCCGTGAAACACAAAAATTACCATAGTCGATGATATTGGAGGCGTCAGAGATGTACCAACATATCGGGCTTAGTCAACTCACCCTGCATCATGTATATATAATAGCCAGCGCCCTCGTAGGTTCTCCTACCTTCAATACACCATTTTCCCAACCTACGTTCAACAGGTTATGAGCCCGGATTCGCGCATAAATCAGCTAAGTTTCCCTGCGCCAAGCCTCAATTTGGTTTTGAAACCCGGTTCCAGATTACTACTTACGATGAGCACAGGACACTTAACATCATCAATTTACCATAACCATGGATTGTAGAGGTGCAACATGCATCTCAAACGCAACAACGTCTCGTTGAACTGCATCTACGATCCCCTCAACAAGGTAACCCACAGCCTAACGATGCTCAACTACGGGTTGCTATTATGAAACCACCCAACATAGCCAAAACTCCGCAATGATACGTTGAATCTTCATAATTTGAGCGTCCAGATCGGTCGAGCCTTTCCTAACTGGCTTATCCGACAATGACGCGTCTCTTCAAAGGACCACCGTTACAAACGATACGTACGGTAATCAGACTTCAACACAAAAAGAAAGGCAAGCAGACACATATAAAAAAAAGTCGTGCAACCTGCTTGCAAGTTATTTAATTCATCAATTGCAATTGCCTCTCGTCTCAGTGCATTGCCTTCATCAAACTCTTTTATTTTTCAACGCCGAGCCAAATATTTGCCGGAGATTCAACAGTGGAAACGACTTCAGTTCATAATCGTTGATTTCCCTTTATTCAAATCCCGCGCTTCACATTAAAGGCTATCGGCTCTCTCGACTATCTTAGCTTCCTTATTTTCTCATCTCCATAATATGTCTTCCAACAAGGACCTCTCGATTTCAATCTCTAGTGTTCCTCTACTTACAAGAGAAAATTGGTCTACCTGGAATCGCGAGATGAAAGACTACCTAGGAATTTCAGGCTACTCAGCATACCTCCCAACCGGAAGGCTCGCCACAGAACCTACTGGCGCCGACACTGACATTCAAGGGTGGGAGGACAAGCAGAGTCGAGCCTACTATGCGATGAGAAATCGCATGCCAAACAATGCACGAGAGCTAGCTGAGACCGTCAATACTGTCGCTGAAACCTTTAATATTATTGAGGAACGATATAAACCTCAAGGAAGCAGCTTCTACACTCAGCTTTATACCCAATTCTGTTCGCTCTCGCTATCGGATTGTACTAGCGTCGAGGATTATACGGAGAAACTCCTCGAACTTCACAACAATATGATTAAAATCAGCAACCAGCTAAAACTTCCAGAGCCATTTATGGTACAACGTTTCCTCCACGGCCTCGGGTCCTCATACGACGTTTTCCGCTCAACGTTTAACCAAACACACAAAATTATCCCTACCTCTCCTAACACAGGGGTAAGCTTTAAGGAAGCTGCTCGGGCAGCGGAGAACGAAGAGCAAAATATGAGGACCGACAGTAATCTAAAGGTGCTAATCGCAAGAGCTCCGCGAAGCCAGCCAGGACACAAACCAAATCAACGTGAGACGATTATGGCGTCTGGAGAACAAGCAACTATTACAAGGACAGTTCCCTACTGTACCTTCTGTAAGAAACCCTATCATCTAGAACAAGCCTGCTTCAACAAACACCCAGAGCTTAAAAAGGAACATAATCAGAAGGTTGCATCCAGGAAACGCGTACGCATCAACAAAACGCCTGAGAAGGATTTTCCTGATGGCGAATAACGGTGCAACACCAGCCAAGGCCTGATTTCCCACTCTGACAGAGTCGTCGAGCTAGAGGACGATGAGACAGCGTCCAATACCATTCACCTTATGGCTGTTACAAATAGCGCTACCGTCACTGAACTACTACATGCAGCAATCGACAGCGGCTGCACCCAACACGTTTGGAGCTCAAAAGATGATTTTAAAGATCTCCAACTATTCAGTGATGATAGGCGCTCCATTGAGGGAATTGGTGGATTCAAGCTAGTACCAAAGGGAAAAGGGACCGTAAGGCTGGTGTGTCGAACAATAGCTGGTAAGAGAGCTTATATATATCTCCATAATGTATTATTCGCTCCAAAACACCGGCTTTAATCTTATTTCTGTATCTCAATTGGAATCAAAAGGATGCGCACTTCATGTAGAAGGCGCGAAGAGCTATTTACGGGCTGGAGAAATACACTTTAGTATTATTAGGAAACGTCAACTGTACTTTATGGATCTCTGGGAATACGACTCAACGATAATCGAACAAGCTCTTGCCGCTTATAGCTTTTCAACACCAGCAAGAGGAATTTGGCACGAACGAATGGGACACCTTGGCGAAGAAAATCTCAAACTACTGGAAACCCTTGCTGATGGAGTTGACCTTGACGCGCCAATCAAACCCTGTACAACATGCGAGCCATGCGTCCTAGGAAGGATGAAGGAGAAGCCCACATACACATAAATTCGAACCAGGTCGTCACGCTATGGATTTCATTCATATGGATGTAGCAGGCCCTTTTCCAGTTACAGGACTTAAAGGAGAAAGGTACTGGGTACAGTTTATCTGTGACTGGGGAGGCAGA